>WWET01006938.1:27718-53376 GCA_011038615.1 Limnodynastes dumerilii | reverse complement strand
CCCCAACGCCCAAGCCTTCCCCCACATCCCTGCTAACCCAAGCTACCGGCGCCCCCCCCCTCCCCGTCCCCTGTATTTTAATAGTTGAATTAAATTTGAAACAAAATAAAAAGTCTAACCTAATTTATTCCTGTTTTTATGACCGTCTTTAGACTAGTTTACACTAATAAGCATCAAACCCCCAAATTGAACTGGATCCTTATTGTTGTGTTAACAAACTGTCCGGTCATATTAAAACATCAAATCAAAATATATAAATAATAAACCGTATTGGGCATTAAAAATATATCTATGTGGAGACAAAATTTAACACTAGTACATCCGCATTCCCAACATAAGTTCAGTAAGATTCGCCCTATGTTCATATAATCATAACCTGTAACCTGATATTGTTGTAATATTATCAAGTATTCAATATATTGTCTGTGTAAACAAAGAACTGTTTTGTCTTTAAAATATATGAGTACAGATCTAGGCTTATTTGCACACTACAATCTCTTGCATAGAGATTGTCTGGGTAAAAGTCCAAAGTTCATACGTTATAAATATTCACTCAATAAGTGGTTAACTGAAATGTCTGAAGTATACAGCATAAATTATAGTAAGGAAAGATCTGTTGTTTAACAAAGTTCCAGGTCTCTCAGGCTGTGTGCCCTGCGTGCTGACAGGAGACAGACACTGGAGAGAGATTGACACAGTGATACAAAGTAACAGTTTATCTGCTTCTTGCTAATGTAAACACTTGCAAGGAGTTTCCCAGGCACAGGAGCTTAGTCTGTGTGAACTGGTGAAAGCAAACAACAGTACCTTATCTGTGTGCTGCGTCTCCCTTATGCTGTGCGAGCCGGCTGAAGGATCTGTCCACTGCTGCTCTGTGGATCAAAGGCTGTGCTGTTCAAAGTGATTGTGGGCACACCACTGGAGGCTTCTGAAATTACTAGTGGCGGCAGATTCTCCTTGTTCCAGATGTTCTGGTTGTCTGTAATTCCGGGCAAGTTGAGTCTCAGGTGTGTCCAGATACCGATAACCAGTGTGCATATACTGGAAAAAAACACTCAATGGTGCAAGTACAGTTGGGCACAAAGTATTTTTTATTGCTGGACACACGTTAAAATCATACTCACAAAAGAGTATAATAAATGTCATATGCACTTTTTACAAATGGGACACAGTGGCACCCTGCTACCCAACGTGTTTCTATCCCTCAGGGGGTCTTTCTCAAGGCTGATTACCGTATCACTTTTATAGAGTCCCACCACTTTAGGGTCACATGTTAAAAGTGCCATAAACATGTAAAACCAGGTAAACAAATAATAAAAGTAGACAAAGAAAGTCTCATTATACTACTATGCAAACTATTTAGAATAATAAAAGCGTAAAATCAAAACAGTGTCTAAGTATTCACTGACACCAAGCTGATGACATATTGTTTGCTCTTCAAAACACACTTTGCTGTTTTCTTAGGTTAAAATTTCACAGGTGCATATCAATGAAGGTATATATAGACAAACATATAATTATAGTATGTGAACATAAATCCTTATATGTTTATATAAAAGATAATTTGTGGTTCCATACCATGGATGTCTATGTCGATAATGGTAATATAAATTGCAGGAAGAATCTATGTTATAGAGGATGTACAATGCCAAGGCAATTTTTTTAAGATACAGGATTTCTAATGTGGACCTACATAAACAATGGTACATAATTCTAAACCGTCCATAATAAAGTACAAAATTATGCAAGGGTCAAAATGAGTATATGTTGGAATCACAGATAAATAAATAAATGGAATATAGTATATGGCTGAATTGATAAGAAATTGGTAAAAGGGAATATTTGTTTGTGTAAAAGTTAATTATTAAAACTTTTCACTAAAAATATCCTTCATAAAAAATGCTAGTAGAAAATTTTTAAATGTTCCTCCATAAATGAAATTTAAATAAAAAAGCTTTCTAAAATATTCTTAAAATTGTCAACTGATTAAAATATACATAGGGACAACACTATAAGAACCATTTTAATTCAAAGTCTGAGTTAAGGCCCAAGGGAATCAATGTTTGCATATCGAAAATAAGTTTCATCTCTGTTTTGGCCAGAGCTTCTGCGGTGTCATTTTTCCACCATTGTCCCTTAACTTTTTCTATCCCCACCATTTTTGTTATATGGGAAGTGGAACAGTTAGATACTTTTAAAGTGGGCCAATAAGGCATGGTTCATAAAACCTTTTTCAATATTCCGGAGATGTTCTCTCCACCTGACCTTTAATGGTCGTGATGTCCTCCCTATATATTGTTTTTTGCAGCTACACTCTACCAAATAAACTGAATCTGTGGTAGAGCATGTAATTAAATTTTTGATGGAGTGTATTCTCTCATTCTGTGTGGTTTTAATGGAGATGGTTTTCGTCTCCTGGTGAGTATGTATACGACAAACCTGACAAGTACCACAGCGGTAGAAACCTTTTGCTTTAAAAGTAGATATCAACAATTCTTCTTTTTTAAAAGCACTGGATGTTAAGATATCTCCCAAATTTTTAGCTTTCGTCTAAATAAATCTTGGTTGGGAGGTGATACAGTCTTTTAATAAAGGGTCTCCTTAAAGTATATTCCAATTCTTTTTTAGAATGTTCCGCATTGTACTGATAATACAATTATAAAAAATTCACGGTATCAGGTTTTTTAGTTCCTTTTTCCTTTTCCTTTTGTTCTAATATAGTTGTTCGATCCATATTTTTGACTTTTTCTAAAGCATTTTCTAAAGAGGTGGTTTGGTATCCTTTGTCTTCAAAACGATTAAGGAGTTCCCTAGCCTGAATCTCGAAGACTGATATATCTGTACAGTTACGCCTAATTCTGCGAAATTCATTGTGAGGTACATTTCATAGCCAGTTCCTATGGTGGCAACTAGACTGCTGGATATACGAGTTGCTATCAGTTGGTTTGTTGAAAGTTTAAAACTCCCTGCCTCTACATATATATTTAGGTCCAAGAAATTTACACTTGTGGTACTTTTATCCACTGATAGTTTTATATTTCTCTTGTTGTTGTTAAGATGACTCAGAAACCGTTCCAAATGTTCTTGTGTGCCTGTCCATATAAACAGGATGTCATCTATATACCGCAGATATAAAGGCATATAGATGATCGATTCGTTGTTATTCCACACAAAGTCTTCCTCCCGTTGTTTAAACAATTAGAAGACCAAATTATATATAGGGTAAGAAGACATGAGAAAGAAGTATCCACACGGAGACAACAAAAATTTAGAAAATATATCTATGAGAGAGATCATGGTGAAGAATTTGAGGAAATGAGAAAAAACCTAACAGACACTTAAAACGTAAGGAATCAACCCCATCAGCCACATATGGGTACATATCAAAACCATACACCTAGAAATCAAAGACACTATAGCCTGGATCAAAGAGATAGAAGGAGGAGTTTGTCCAGGAATAGAGGTAGGAGGGAGCGAGAACCAGAATGGAGACAGGATGAACATCATAGACACAGAGAAAGAAGCATGAGAACTAGGAGTGTAGAAAGGAGTAGTGACTATAATAGACTTATTAATAGAAGAAGCCCCAGCAGATCGAGATCACACAGGGACCATACTCATCATAGATCTAGATCACCCTCCCCCCCCAGGACCTAAGCAGAAGTAGCCAGGGAAACTTATATACGAGAAAAAAGATATCCCCTCAGATCAAAAGGAAAACCCCAGCATTCAGATAATAGAGACAATCCCCAACAAAAACAAAACCAAAGACAACCTCCCAATGATAAAAGACATAACCCTAATAGAAATGCTAAAGCCCCTCATGGAACATATAAGCATGATTTTCACAGGACCAACCAAAAAACCAGAAAACGTTAGGCCTTCCGAAACATAAAGAAACTAGAATTCCTAACCATAAAAAGAGGAGAGGACATAGGAGCTTACTGGCTATTGCTAGGAGAAAGTCTAAGGTTAAGGCATATAGAAGCAGCCTTAGAAATAAAGAACATTTTCACTAAAGAAAAGACAAGAAATAAGAGACAAGCAACAGACAATGTCAATATATATAATCTTAGCAGTTATCAGTTAATTACTTTAGAGGAATCCGTTCTAAAAAAGGGACTCAAATATGCCCCTACTACTAAAATGAACCATTTTAAAAGCTTCATTGATACATACATAAATTTGCTAGGAAGTTGAGCCTAAAAAGATTTTTCTCATTACATCCAAGAGAAGATACACAGCCTCAATTACCAAAAGAAACAAAAACGAATTTAAAGGCCAAATCTACTTTTAACACCATCAATCATAGAGGCAGTTTTGTAGACTCCTTTGTTAGCATAGTCGCTAAAGAATTTAACCAGACTCTAAAGAGGTCAAAAAATAAAAAGAACAAATATAGAAACAACGTGACAAGGAAGGAGGAAACAGCCATTAAAAATGTAAACGAAAATAAAAACATCATTATAACGTCAGCTGACAAAGGAGGAGGAATTGTAGTTATGGATACTGAGAAATACAAAAATGAGGTGTACAGACTACTAAATGACACCAAGACTTACACTAAATTAAAAACCAATCCAACCACTAAAAAATGACCCAATACAATGATTTTATCAGTAAATATCATTTGGATCAAACTCTCACAGACAGTGAATACAAATATCTTACTATCACCCAAGCCACTATACCTGTATTATATATCCTCCCAAAAGTCCACAAGGACATAGAAAATCCAACAGGAAGGCCAATAGTGGCAGGGATAGATTCAGTCACTGCAAAACTATCCCAACATATTGACTCCATTTTACAACCATTGGTACAAAATACTGCATCCTATACTAAGGATAGTCTGCAAGTAATTAGGAAGATAGAAAATATGGGATGGAAGGAGGGTATAATTTTGGTGACGGCAGATGTGTCGTCACTATATACCATCATAGAACACAAGGTATAAAAGCAGTGGAACATTTTTTAAAAGATACTAATGAGGGGTTTAAACGTTTTATACTAGAAGGTATCAAATTTATTCTCTAATAATTATTTCTATTTTGAAACTGACTTTTTCCTGCAGAATACTTGGGACCGCAATGGGCGCAAAATTTGCGCCCAGTTTTGCTAACCTATTTATGGCCCAATGGGAGGAAGACTGTGTGGAATAACAACGAATAGATCATCTATATGCCTTTATATCTGCGGTATATAGATGACATCCTGTTTATATGGACAGGCACACAAGAACATTTGGAACTGTTTCTGAGTCATCTTAACAACAACAAGAGAAATATAAAACTATCAGTGGATAAAAGTACCACAAGTGTAAATTTCTTGAACCTAAATATATATGTAGAGGCAGGGAGTTTTAAACTTAAGAATTTCAACAAACCAACTGATAGCAACTCGTATATCCAGCAGTCTAGTCACTAGCCACCATAGGAACTGGCTAGGAAATGTACCTCACAATGAATTTCGCAGATTTAGGCGTAACTGTACAGATATATCAGTCTTTGAGATTCAGGCTAGGGAACTCCTTAATCGTTTTGAAGACAAAGGATACCAAACCACCTCTTTAGAAAATGCTTTAGAAAAAGTAAAAAATATGGATCGAACAACTATATTAGAACAAAAGGAAAAAGGAACTAAAAAACCTGATACCGTGAATTTTATCACTCAGTACAATGCGGAACATAACATTTTAGAAAACAGTGTAAGAAAGAATTGGAATATACTTTTAGGAGACCCTTTATTAAAAGACTGTATCACCTCCCAATCAAGATTTATTTACACGAAAGCTAAAAATTTGGGAGATATCTTAACATCCAGTGCTTTTAAAAAAGAAGAATTGTCGATATCTACTGTTAAATCAAAAGGTTTCTACCGCTGTGGTACTGACTGGGTTTGTCGTATACATATTCGCCAGGAGACGAAAACCATCTCCATTAAATCCACACAGAATGAGAGAATACACTCCATCAAAAATTTAATTACATGCTCTACCACAGATTCAGTTTATTTGGTAGAGTGTAGCTGCAAAAAACAATATATAGTGAGGACATCACGACCATTAAAGGTCAGGTTGAGAAAACATCTCCGGAATATTAAAAAAGGTTTTATGAACCATGCCTTATCGGCCCACTTTAAAACTATCCATAACTGTTCCACTTCCCATATAACAAAAATGGTGGTGATAGAAAAAGTTAAGGGACAATGGAGGAAACTTATTTTCAATATGCAAACATTGATTCCCTTGGGCCTTAACTCAGACTTTGAATTAAAATGGTTCTTATAGTGTTGTCCCCATGTATATTTTAATCAGTTGACAATTTTAAGGATATTTTAGAAAGCATTTTTATTTAAATTTCATTTATGGAGGAACATTTAAACATTTTCTACTAGTATTTTTTATGAAGGATATTTTTAGTGAAAAGTTTTAATAATTAACTTTTACACAAAGAAATATTCCCTTTTACCAATTTCTTATCAATTTATCCATATACTATATTCCATTTATTTATTTATCTGTGATTACAACATATACTCATTTTGAGCTTTGCATAATTTTGCACTTTATTATGGACTGTTTTAGAATTAATTATGTACCATTGTTTATGTGGGTCCACATTAGAAATCCTGTATCTTAAAAAAATTGCCTTGGCATTGTACATCCTCTATAATATAGATTCTTCCTGCAATTTATATTACCATTATCAATATAGACATCCATGGTATGGAACCACAAATTATCTTTTATATAAACATATAAGGATTTATGTTCACATACTATAATTATATGTTTGTCTATATATACCTTCATTCATATGCACCTGTGGAATTTTAACCTAAGAAAACAGCAAAGTGTGTTTTGAAGAGCAACAATATGTCATCAGCTTGGTGTCAGTGAATACTTAGACACTGTTTTGATTTTACGCTTTTATTATTCTAAATAGTTTGCATAGTAGTAAAATGAGACTTGCTTTGTCTACTTTTGTTATTTGTTTACCTGGTTTTACATGTTTATAGCACTTTTAACATGTGACCCTAAAGTGGTGGGACTCTATAAAAGTACCCCACCCCCTGTGATATGATAATCAGCCTCGAGAAAGACCCCCTGAGGCGTAGAAACGCATTGGGTAGCAGGGTACCACTGTGTCCCATTTGTAAAAAGCGCATATGACATTTATTATACTCTTTTGTGAGTATGATTTTAACGTGTGTCCAGCAATAAAAATACTTTGTGCCCAACTGTACTTGCACCATTGAGTGCTTTTTTTCCAGTATATGCACACTGGTTATCGGCATCTGGACACACCTGAGACTCAACTTGCCCGGAATTACAGACAACCAGAACATCTGGGACAAAGAGAATCTGCCGCCACTAGTAATTTCAGAAGCCTCCAGTGGTGTGCCCACAATCACTTTGAACAGCGCAGCCTTTGATCCACAGAGCAGCAGTGGACAGATCCTTCAGCCGGCTCGCACAGCATAAGGGAGACGCAGCACACAGATAAGGTACTGTTTGCTTTCACCAGTTCACGCAGACTAAGCTCCTGTGCCTGGGAAACTCCTTGCAAGTGTTTACATTAGCAAGAAGCAGATAAACTGTTACTTTGTATCACTGTGTCAATCTCTCTCCAGTGTCTGTCTCCTGTCAGCACGCAGGGCACACAGCCTGAGAGACCTGGAACTTTGTTAAACAACAGATCTTTCCTTACTATAATTTATGCTGTATACTTCAGACATTTCAGTTAACCACTTATTGAGTGAATATTTATAACGTATGAACTTTGGACTTTTACCCAGACAATCTCTATGCAAGAGATTGTAGTGTGCAAATAAGCCTAGATCTGTACTCATATATTTTAAAGACAAAACAGTTCTTTGTTTACACAGACAATATATTGAATACTTGATAATATTACAACAATATCAGGTTACAGGTTATGATTATATGAACATAGGGCGAATCTTACTGAACTTATGTTGGGAATGCGGATGTACTAGTGTTAAATTTTGTGTCCACATTAATTTATTACATTGAAATCTGAGATTTTTATTCAACACTGGGTTTTCAGAAGCCCATACATTTTCTGTGCAACAGACCTCCTACTATTATATATAGCCATTAAAAATATATCTGTTGTGAATATTAGGAAAGTGGTCATTAATAATCTTCTACCTAAGTCTAAATTGCACTGTTAGGTTTGACACAGTAAATATCATCTCTACTTTGTCAGTGAAGTTATTTTCGTATGATTCCTCTCATGTTCCTTACATGTAGGGGAGATAAAGAAACACTAGATAAGGTAAATCTAAACTCATTTCTTTGTGCTTGAATTTAAATGCTTAACTCTATTTTCATTTCCCCGTTCAACTCTAATTGGTAAATCTAAACTCATCTATTGTAATTGTTGTATGATCTTATTTGGGAATGTTTAAATCTGCCTATTAGCTGTATGGTCATTTACTGGCCCTAAGTGTTTGTTTGTTTAAACAATTTTATTGCCTCCAAGGCATTTGGTTCCAGCTGTTGTTAATATCCAGGAACGGATTAGATGCCTCAGTCACTTTACAAAAGCAGTTGAGTAAAGGCTGTTGACATCTTAAATGCAGACATTCTAAGCCCAGTTTATTCTAAGTACAGTTTTTCCAAGTACTTTGAAAATAACATCATATGAAACTGAAAGTGTTATACAAGAATTGAACAAGAGGAGAACAGGAGGAAGTAATCTACATGGAAGCAGCCACTCAAGGACAACATCAACACCTGGCCTGTGATTCTAGGGTAAAGGTAGAAGACAGGAGGAGCTTTTTATTCTTATGAGAGCCAATCAGATTTCCGTCATGAGCAGCAGCACACCTGTCTTGCCGTAATTACATACAAAAGAAAAAACGAAATGAATACACAAATAAACAATGGTAAAATCAACAATAAAGGTAAAAACCGGGCCACTGAAATATTCCTTTAGAATTATATGGCAGAAAAAGTGGTTTTTACAAGATTCAGAATTTTTAGAGACGGATAAAGGTTAGAGCATATGGAGGCATGTCAGAAGGATACCATATGACAAAATGACAGACATATTTAAGGGTATGGGAAGCAAAGAAGAGGGAGAGAGACTATATAGCCTACCAGTTTTGCACTCTCCAATTTAAAGGGGAACACACCTTCACTTTATTCTTCTTTCATATAGCTGACATAATATAAACAAAAACACCAGTAGTTAAAACCAGAGAATTTTAACAAGGAAAAACAGCACAATACGACCTTGCAAGATACCCCAAAGGAAAAAGAGAAAACACATGTGCTTAAACCTCTAATATTGTATAGGTTATGATACCCACACCTTAAAAACTAACCAGTCCCATTAAATATTTATCAAAGAAAAGGGGTAAAGGTGATATTCTCATTTAATCCATTAGGGGCTACTGAATTTAAAGCAAAAATCCATTTTGCTTCTCTCTGCAAGAGAAGCTGATCGATATCGCCACCCCTAATAGATTCTTTCAACTTTTCAACCAGAAATGCCTTCAATTTTTTAGGGTTTGATCCATGCACGTGATGGAAATGTCGTGCTACCGGGGTCAATATTTTACATTTTTGTTTGTCCATGGGAGCATTTTTTATAGATCTTATATGCTCCATCAATCTCTGTCTGAACGGTCTAATTGTCTTCCCGACATAAAATAGATTGCATTCGCATACTAACACATAGACCACAAGTTTTGAATGACAATTCATAAAATTAGTCAACTTGTGAGTCCTATTAAAGCGATCCGTGATTTCAGAAGTTTTAACCATAAATGTGCATGTGGTACAAGTGCCACATGCAAAAGACCCCACGTATTTATCTGGTTTAGAAGGTCTGGATGTATAGAAGCTTTTCACAAGCCTATCTTTTATATTTGAAGACCTACGCCAACACATAGGGAGATGTTTATCAAAAATCTTTTGGAAGGCAGGTTCGGATTTTAAGATTGGCAGATGCTTATTCAATATGCTATGAATAGTTTTAGCTTGGTAGCAAAAATCGGTAATGAATCTTACCTTAGATTCATTATCTCTCATTTTTCGCTTAGGGTAGATTAGGTGTTCTCTGTCACTTTTTAAAGCTACATGATAAGCAGAGATTAGATTTTTTTGGGAGTAACCCCTAGCCGTCAATCTGGATTCAAGGTCTTTAGCTCTAGTTTTAAATTTAGTTAATGAAGAGCAATTGCGGCGTAGCCGCAAATATTCGCCTTTTGGAATGTTAGTTTTGATGTTATTATGGTGTGAGCTTTGATAATGAAGAATACCATTTGTAGCGGTTGCTTTCCTGAATAAATCGGTACTCAGATCGGTTTTTCCTTTTAATGGATATGAAATAAATGTTATTTTTTATATAGTGCAAATCTCTGTCTGACGTTTTATGAGTGTGCACCAGTTTAAGGTTTTTTTCAGGTGGCTTCTTTGATCCACCTGAATATATGTGTCTGTTGTTCGTGTCTAATGTCAAACACATCTCCTGTCTCCCACCATCTTCAAAAACAATAAATTTGCACTATGGAATGCATGCTCTGCCTGTAACAAGAAAATATTTCATTATTCTTGTGGGGTAAGCGGCCTCTCTGACTAATGTGGATAAATTTTTAGTGCTTCAAATCTTGGATGCCAATTATTGTTTTCAAATTACTGTCTATAGATCTCTCATTATTTATTTACTGTGTAAACTGTGTTTTAGAGCCAATCTAGGCTCCTTGCAGATATCCAATATTGCTATTTAGCTTTTTATATGTTATTGTATATTTAATAAATATTTTTTATACATTTAAATACACTTGAAGCGCTCACTACTCTCTTCAATCTGTCTGTAACAAGCTTACCTCTATTCATGACCTCTTCCTTTCTAACAACCTTACCCTTCTTGCACTAACAGAAACCTGGCTCACTGAATCTGACACTGCCTCATCTGCTGCCCTTTCACATGGTGGTCTTCACTTTACTCATGCTTCCAGGCCTGGAGACAGACGGGGAGGTGGGGTTGGAATACTTCTTTCCAAAGATGTCACATTTACTGTGCAACCTAATGTCCCTTCTCTTACTTTCACATCCTTTGAAGTGCATGCTGTGCGCATCTTTAACCCTTTTCCTCTGCATGTAGCTGTAATCTATCGCCCTCTAGTGAATCTAGTCAATTTCTACAACACTTTTCTGCATGGCTCCCTCATTTTTTATCCTCTGACTTACCAAGCGATCCTCCTTCTCCTACTGCCTCTAAGCTTTTCTCTCTTACTTCATCTCTTGGCCTCTTCCAGTGGATTGATTCTTCTATATATAAGGATGGTAATTGCATTGATCTTCTATTCTCTAAGCTATGCTCCATCACTGATTTCAATAACTCTCCTCACCCTCTCTCAGATCATCACCTTATCACCTACAAACTCTTCCACACCAAGTCTAACCCTATAATCTATAATTCTGCAACACCTACTCACACCCAAAGAAATCTTAATGCCATTAATTTTAACCAAATTTCTCAATCTGTGCAACAACTTCTATCTCCTGTCCCAAATTTCCACTCTCCTGATGTAGCAGTTTCTCACCTAAACCAAACAATAGCAGATATCCTTGACCAAGTTGCTCCAGCTACACCTCATGTACCACAGCGACTCAAATGTCAGCCGAGGCACACCAATGACACGCATAACCTTAAAAAACTCTCCCGCAAAGCAGAACGTCGTTGGCGCAAATCTAGTCTGCCCGATGACTTTCTGATTTACACAAACACCCATCACGCTTATAGAACTGCCCTGGATAATGCCAAGCAATCTTACTTTCAAGCTCTCATTTCTACTCAGGCTTCTAACCCCAAACGCCTCTTTCGTACATTTAATTCCCTACTGAACCCTCCTGTGCATGATCCACCAACCTCCAGCAATGCCCCAGATCTTGCAATGTACTTTAAGGACAAGATTGATAACATAAGACAAGAATTATCCTCCGACTCCTCATCTAACATACAGTCCAACACCCTTTCTCCACCCTCTGGCACTATGTCCTCATTCCATCTCACAAATGAAGAGGAAGTATATGCTCTATACCTGTCCTTTTGATCCTGTACCCTCACAAGTCAGTTGATGCCTATCCTCTGTGCTTAATCCAACCTTAACTACAATCTGCAATCTCTCTCTGAATACTGGTATCTTCCCCTCTTTATTCAAGCATGCACTAATTACCCCAATTCTGAAAAAAACAAAACTCTGACCCTCAAATTATCGGCCCATTTCCAGGCTCCCATGCCCCTCAAAGCTGCTTTAAAGGCTTGTCTTTACTTGCCTCACTAACTTCCTTTCCTTACACAATCTTCTAGATCCTCATAAGTCAGGCTTTCGTTCACAACACTCCGCTGACCAAAGTGGTCAATGATTTGAGTACTGCTAAATCCAAAGGTCACTACTCTTCTAATTCTCCTGGATCTTTCTGCTGCATTTGACACTGTTGACCACTCTCTTCTCATAGAAATGTTACAATCAATAGGTATTCAGGACCTAGCTCTTTCCTGGTTCACATCCTACCTCTCCAATCGCTCTTTCAGTGTCCGCTTTACTGGATCTACCTCTTCTGCCCTTCCGCTATCTGTTGGGGTACCTCAAGGCTCAGTCCTGGGTCCCTTGCTCTTCTCTATCTAAACCTCTTCCCTTGGACAACTAATAAAGTCATATGGTTTCCAATATCATCTCTATGCAGATGATACACAAATCTATCTATCCACCCCTCAAGTAACTGAATGTCTTTCCGCCATTTCATCCTGGATGTCCTCTCGCCATCTTAAACTTTATCTTTCAAAAACAGAGTTATTAATATTTCCTCCTGCCAACAAGAGCTACCCATCTGGTCTATCTATTTCTGTTGACAACACTGAAATATTCTCTACTCGCCAAGCTCGCTGCCTAGGTGTTACACTTGATTTTGAACTGTCTTTTATGCCCCTCATTCAATCTGTTTCTAATCCTGTTATATACACTTAAAAAACATTTCCAAAATCCGAAAATATCTCTCACAATCTCACAATGCTAAAATCTCATCCATGCACTTATTATCTCCCGCATTGATTACTGCAATGTCCTTCTTATTGGACTCCCGCAATATAAAATTACCCCTCTACAGTCTATATTGCATGCAGCAGCAAGACTGATCTTCCTTGCAAAACGCTCAACTACAGCTAGTCCACTCTGTCAGTCTCTACATTGGTTGCCTGTAAACTACAGAATCAAATACAAAATCCTATTGCTAACCTATAAAGCCATAAGCAACACTACACCTGCATACATATCCTCACTTGTTTCAAGATATATTCCAGTTTGTTCTCTCAGATCATCCCAAGATTTACAACTCACTTTTGCACTTCATAAATGCTCTGATTCAGTTACAGGACTTCTCCCAGGCTGAACCCACTCTCTGGAATAACCTTCCTCGCCTGTTAAGACTATCCACTACTCTACAAACTTTCAAGTGTTCCCTTAAAACTCATCTCTTCAGACAAGCTTATCAAATTCCACAACCTTCCTAAGCATAAAGTACCATATTAACAGCCACTTCTGCCTCTTTACACATTATTAACACATACCCACACACACTCTCTCTTTCTATTCTACAATTCCCTCATCTCTGTTACTAACACTGCTGTGTGGCTGGATCATACAGAGCACTGAGAGCACTTCTACCATACACCCTGGCTGGTCCATTGTGTGATATATAGCACTTGCCCTTATGTATCAAACCCACTGTCCTATAGAGTGTAAGCTTGTGAGCAGGGTCCTCCTACCCACCCAATCTGTCTGTTATTACCCAGTGTTGTTTATACTGATTGTTAAATTGTAAAGCGCTACGTAATCTGTGGGCACTATATAAAAACCTGTTAATAAATAAATAGTTTGATCTCAATAAAAACATATCTAATTTATTTTAAAACACAGTAACACACTAAGTAGTACATAAACTAAAAGGCTTTATTAATACCCCTACAAATTTGGAATTTTGAAAAGGAGTAACTATTTATGCAAGTAAAATAAATGAAATGTATCCAAGGAGACACAGAATCAGAATAAAGAATAATGGGCTGGATCCAGACCTAGTTAAATGCTTTACCTTAGCTACTCCTGGGCTAAACCATTTTGATTGCAGGGGGAGTCAAGTTAATTGTATTCTTTGCATGCAGGTGTACATATTTGAATTGCTTACTGCACACAGATACTTACCAGCTTTACTATCACACTGTTATTTAGACTCGGCATAGGAAACATCACCTCTCAACTCTAATCTGTTTGCAACAGATGATATATGACTCCCCTGCAATCAACATGGTGTAGCCCAGGAGTAATTAAGTTAAAGCACTTAACTGGGTCTGGATCCAGCCCAATAAGAGTACCGTAATAATTTCAAATGCCTAGTTTTCATAGCCTGATTTTCTAAGCATTAATTTTGAAAGCATCCTGGAGTTGTAACTGGAGTTTTTATCACAATTTACCATTTTTCCCCCCAGTAACCTCATCTGAGTGAGCCTAGTTTTACACACAAACTGTTCACTTGTAAATTATTGTTTATCTTTTGTATTTACCTTATATTAATTTAGTGTTATTGATTTCTGTGATATAGAGTAAGATTATTGCATATTACTGTTTATTGTTTGTGTTTGGTATAATTTTTCTGGGTAAGTTTTAAAATAATGTCTTTTTCTTCTCTAGTTAGATAATTAGTTAGCTGTTCTAATTGCTTTTGGTGAGGTAATTGATTAGTTCATTGTGTGTTATTTAAAGGGGGTATAGTTTAAACCTGCAAAGGTGTAACCGGTCTGGTTTTTATATCCTGATTTTGAAAGCATCTTGGAATTTGAACTGGATTTGGGTTGAATTTGGGCCCATTTAAATTATTTGTGCGATTTGCTGATCTAGTGAAGTTTGCTGATTTTTATTTGAATAAACCTTCTAGTATGTCTGGTCTTGTGAATTGAAGTGGTTGTGATGCTTTTGTTTTGCAAGAAACAATTTGGAAACTCAGGTGTTTTTCAATCTGTGCCTTAAGCAACTGGTGATTGAGCCCACTCGCAAAGAGGTAATCTTTGATGTGGTACTTACAAATGGTGACAGAATCTCAGAAGGAGTGTGGGTGAGAACCTAAGATCCAGTGACCATCAAGCAGTATGGTTTAGTATAATGACAGAGACACGTGCCACACAAAGACAAGGGTGCTAGACTTTAGGAAGGCAGATTTTGTGGAAATGGGAAAACGTGCAATTGATTCTTTGGCAGAGTGGAGGCACATGAAAGGGGTACAGGAGGAGTGGGGAAATTATAAATATGCATTATTAACAGCAACAGACTGTTGTATAAGAAAGGTTAGGAAAAACCCCATAAAAAGAAAGCCAATGTGGTTTACAAAAGAGATAGCAACTATAGAGAAAGCAAAAAAGATGACCTTTCGGAATTATAAGCAAACTCAAAATGATAATGTCAGAGAGGAGTATTTTGCAAAACAGAAGGAGGCTAAAAAGCTTATCAGAGCAGCAAAGGCACAAACTGAGGAAAAACTGTCCAACTTGGTACTAAAACGGGACAAAAGCTTTTTTAGGTATATAAATGAAAGGCGAAAGACTAAAGAGGGTATCGTAAAGCTCAAAACGAAGAGTTAGATTCTTGTTGAGGGTGAAAGGACTATGGCAGATCATCCTAACAAGTATTTCTGTTTAATATTCACAAAAGAGAGGGAAAGGGTCCACTTTTAAATGGGAAGGCTATTAATATAATGCGGGAAATCACTACTACTTTCACTGAGGAGCAGGTATTAAAAGAACTTTCAAAGCTGAAAGTAGACAAATCAATGGGACCAGATGGGATAAACCCGAGTATATTAAAAGAGCTTATAGAGGTGCTGGCAAAACCATTAACTGAATTATTCAATTAGTCATCAATAATTGGGGTGATTCCAGAGGACTGGAAAATAGCAAATTTTGTCCCTCTGCATAAAAGTAAAGGTAGGGAAGAAACATCAAACTAGTAGTAGGGTAATTGATGGAAACACTGTTAAAGGAACAAATCGTACAGTATCTTAAATCCAGTAACTTACAGGATCCCAAGTAGCACGGATTCACCGGGGGAAGATCATTTCAAACAAATCTTATTAAATTTTTTGACTGGGTCAGTAAAGTATTAGATAAAGGCAGAGCTGTAGAAATAGCTTACCTAGATTTTAGTAAGGCTTTTGACACTGTGCCACATCGCAGACTGTTAAAAAAGCTGGAAGCTTTGGGATTTGACGTAAAGATAGTTGCATGGATACGATCTTGGTTACAGGATAGACAACAGAGGGTTGTAGTAAATGGAATTCCTTCTGGGGATGGTAATGTAACCAGTAGAGTACCACAGGGTTCTGTACTTGGACCAGTGCTATTTAATATCTTTATAGGTGATATTGCCTGTGGTGTCAAGGGGAAAATATGCCTTTTAGCAAATGATACAAAGATATGTAATGGTAGACACGCCAGCAGGGGTACAGAAAATGAGGGATGATCTAGGTAGACTGAAGGAATGGTCAAGAGTGTGGCAACTGCAGTTTAATGCCAAAAAGTGCAAAATCATGCACTTGGGGCACAAAAACCCAAAAGCTCAATATATCATTAATAGCATTACATTAGAAACAACTGAGGAGCAAAAGGAGTCATTATTTCATGTGACTAAGGTAGCCAAGCAATGTAACAAAGCAATGAGAAAGGCAAGCCAGATTCTTGGTTGCATAGGGAGAGGAATTAGTAGCAGAAAGAGAGAAGTAGTGATGCCCCTTTATAAATCATTGGTACGACCTCACCTAGAATACTGTGTTCAGTTCTGGAGGCCATATCTCCAGAAATACATAAATACATTAGAGACTGCAAAGAAGAGCAACTAAAATGGTCCATGGCAACAAAAAATATAAAGTTACAGCGCCAAATGGTGAAACATGATATTTAGTATGAAATAGGAATAAAAATTAACTAGAATTTATAATGACCTTCTTGAAATAAATTTATATACAAAATATGCTAAATCGTACACAAAATACGATTTATTAAAAACACACAATAAAAAACATATAATCACATGGGTGGTCAATACATTTCAACCACATAATAACATTCTTAAAGCATAATGAATAAGAAATATGGTGAGTAGTGATTAAGGGGGAAAAAAAGATCTGTAAAGAGGGCAATGAAAACGAAGAAATGTAAACGTAGATATAAAAAAATATATCTATTGCCGGCAAAAATGAGTAACTAACAAAAATGATGAGTTGTAAAAAATAACAATTCCACTTAAAAATTGTTACCATGTGGAAATGCTGGGAAGATGTATCAGAATTTTGTGAATTCTATGTTATAGGACAACGGATGGCTGTTTGATGATGATGATGATGAAATACAATGTGTAGGGCAAATAGTCTTATAATCGTATGACAGAAGATGGTGCAATGCAAATGATAGCGTGGATAAACCACCCGATTTTAAATGTCAAATATTTAGCACAGATGTTGTGTCTCATTAGAATATATAGTGTAATAGGCCAATGCTGAGCAACTAACCAACATTTCCACATGGTTACAATTTATAAGTGGAATTGTTATTTAATACAACTCATCATTTTTGTTAGTTACTCATTTTTGCCGTCAATAGATATATTTTTTTTATCTACATTTCTTCAGTTTTATTTCCCTCTTTTTTTTTTTTTTTACAGAGCTCTGTTTTTCCGCCTTAACCACTACTCATCATATTTCTTGAGAACGTTATTATTTGGTTGAAATGTATTGACCACACATGCGATTATATATGTTTTTTATTGTGTGTTTTTAATAAATGTTATTGCGTATATACATTGATTTTAAGGAGGTCATTATAAATTCTAGTTAATTTTTATTCCTATTTCATACTAAATAGCATGTTTCCCCATTTGGCACTGTAACTTTATATTTTTTGTTGCTTTGTTTTTGATTGTTGGCAAGCTCCTGACTTGCCTTAAGGTTAGCTGCCTTAGGCCTTTTTCTAGGCGCTAGTGGGATATTGCTTTGTCTTGTGTTGTTTAAAATGGTCCATGCCATGTGTAACAAAACATACCAAGAAAGGCTAGAGGAACAGCTTGGAGCAGAGAAGGTAGAGGAGGGATATGATAGCAGCTTTCAGATATATCAAGAGTTGTGAGCGACTAGAGGTGTAATAGAACACGAGGGAATAAATATAAACTGGAGGGTGGTAGATCCAGAGGAAATGTGCAGAAAAATTACTTCACTGAAAGGGTAAGATAGGATAGATAAGTGGAATAGCCTCCCATCTGAGGTAGTTGAGGCTAACACAGTAGAACAGTTTAAACATGCTTGGGATAAGTATAAGGATATCCTTAATCTTAAACTAAATTAAGGGTAAATAGGGTCTAGGGTCAGTATATTTTTAAATAAACAACTGGGCAGATCGGATAGGCCATGTGGCTCTTATCTGCTGTCACTTTCTATGTTTCTATGGCAAAAAAGTCAGCAAGGGATATGACAAAATTAGCACAATTAAAAATTTAGCATACACTATTAAAACGGGATTTATTGTTACTCACCGTTAAATCCTTTTCTCTTGGATCATCTGGGGGACACTGCAACCATGGGTTGGTAGAGGCACACTGGAGCTGGGTACTTGATAGTTAATAAAACTATTGAGGTAAGCTCCTGCCCTCTCCAACCCCCACTGGACCTCAGTTTTAATAACAAAGCCCAGGAGAGAAGCAATAGAGGAGAAGAAAAAACCCAGAAGGATTCAGAGAACCCCAATATCACTGAGCGTAAGGCGCAGTGTCCCCCAGATGATCCAAGAGAAAAGGATTTAACAGTGAGTAACAATAAATGCCATTTTCTCTTTTCACATCTGGGGGACACTGCGACCAAAGAAGTCCCCTAAGGGAGGGAACGCTCAGTTGAAGGCGGTAGCAAAACCTTTCTTCCAAAGGACGCATCCTGGGATGCGAAAACCTGAAATTTGTAAAATTTAGTGAACGTGTGGATGGAGGACCGGTTAGCTGCGTGCCACAGCTGCTGCACCGACGCCCCCCTGCTCGCCGCCCATGACGCACTGATTGATCTAGTAGAATGGGCCGAAAATCCCGAAGGCACCGGCTGACCCACATCCGTGTAAGCCTGCTGAATAGAGAGCCAAATCTATCTGGCTATAGACTGTTTCGCAGCCGGCCATCCACGTTTCTGAGAATCATAAAGAACTAGCAGTCTTTCGAAACTGCGCTGTTCTATCCACATAAATCTTCAAAGCTCTAACCCCATTTAAAGCCATAAAATTTTCCTGACATTAAAACTAGATGGTGGGAGAAAAGCCGGAAGCACAATCTCCTGATTGATGTGGTAAGAAGAAACCACTTCGGTTGAAATGAAGGAATGGTGCAAAGAACTACCCTATCTTGATGGAAAAAGAGAAAGGGAGATCTACAGGATAATGCTAGAAGAAACAAGACTTTCCAGGACAAAAATATTAAGACAATCGAATCTAGGGGTTCTAACGGTTGATGTTGCAAAGCTGAAAGAACCAGATTAAGATCTCAAGGAGATATCGGAGGAACAAAGGGGGGGAATATGAAGGACTCCCTGTAAAAAAGTCTGTACCTCCGGGAGAAGAGCTAACTTCCGCTAAAGATACACAGACAGAGTAGACACCTGCCCCTTAAGAGAACCTAACTGAAGACCTGACTGAAGACCTTCCTGCAGGAACTCCAAAAATCTAGGCAAGCGGAAAGAAAGTGTTAACGCCCTTCCGTTCACACCAACTGTTATAGGCACGCCAAATTCTGTGATAAATTCTCGCAGACACTGGCTTGCGAGCTCTAAGCATAGTTTGGATAACCGAATCTGACAAGCCCCTGGATCTTAGAATTTGGGATTCAAGAACCACGCCATCAAATTCAGCTGCTGAAGGTTTGAGTGAAGGAACGGTCCTTGAGCAAGAAGGTCTGCGCGAAGAGGGAGTTTCCAACCGGAACCGACTGCTAGACTTGGAACGTCCGCGTACCACGACCTCCCGGCCAATTGGGAGCCACTAAAATTAGCAGCACTCCCTGCTGCTTTACCATCTTTAGAAGCCTTAGCAGCCTTGAGAAGGGAGGGAATACATAAGCCAGCCGACTGACACACGGAGCCGGCATTGCTTCCACAAACTCCGCCTGGTGATCTCAGGATCTTGACTCAAACCGAGGCACTTTGTAATTGTGACGTGACGCCATGAGATCTAGGTCTGGCAGACCCCACCTCTTGGCTAACTGGAGAAAGACCTCCAGATGGAGAGACCACTCCCTTGGGAGAATGGCTTGCTCTGCCTCCCAATTACCAACTCCTGGAATGTGAACAGCCGTGATCGCTGGAACATGTCTCGTGGTCCATGACAAAATGCGTTCTCTCTCTCGCATTGCTTGGGAACTCTTTGTTC
This sequence comes from Limnodynastes dumerilii, assembly GCA_011038615.1. Lineage (NCBI taxonomy): Eukaryota > Metazoa > Chordata > Amphibia > Anura > Limnodynastidae > Limnodynastes > Limnodynastes dumerilii. The sequence goes on along the minus strand of WWET01006938.1, from coordinate 32,902 downwards.
CACCCTGCTTTCTGATGTAGGCAACTGCTGTGCCGTTGTCGACTGGATCCGAAGCGGACGACCCGCTAACCACGATTGCACTGCTACTAGAGCTCTGTGGACAGCTCTGAGTCCAAACACATTGACTCCGTCAGAGACCAAAGACCCTGAAAACGTAAGCGCAGAGTCACTGCTCCCCAGCCGGAGAGACTGGCATCTGACGTCATCATGATCCAATTAGTCAGCGCAAAAGGAAAGCCTACTGACAAGTGTCCTTGCAAAGCCACCAACTCAGAGACACTCTTGTCTCCCTTGTTAGATGTATACTCTGAGCTAAATCTGTGGTTGTCGTCCCACTGCGACAGAATGTTCAATTGAAACTTCCTGGATCAAAAGCTCACAAAAGGGATCGCCTCGAAGGAGGACACCATCTTCCCCAGAAGCCTCATACATAGGAGAGCTGATGGAGCTCTCTTTGACAGAAGCAGATGGACCAGCTTCTGAAGAGAGGAAATTTTCTCCAGAGGAAGGAAAATTCTTTGAAGCCTTGTATTGAATACCAGGCCCAAGAAAATTCCCTCTTGGTCTATTTACAGTATAGGCATTCCCTCTTCAAGCATACTAATAAAGGTAGAGTTTAATCCAAATAGCTGGAAATCCTACGAGTGCAGTTCAAACATGGAGTAAAAGAAAAAAAAATTGCATTAAAGCAATGGGAACTGGTAAATGTACAAAAGCAGCAATAAAAGGCAATTTTTCCAAAATAACATTTTAAATGAACATCTTGCTGGCAAGACCCTATGGTTTACAATAGGAAAGTCTGTGTAATAGTAATGACAGCTGCCAGTACAATAGACCTTAATTCTAGCCTGGACAGTCAGCAACAGGTGTGGTTTCTCAATGGGGTCTGAAGTGCTGGCAGCTATCACTACTATTACGTCTCCACGGCCTCCACTACCCTATGTTAGCGTTAACCTTTGTCTATATTACAATAGGTGCATCTACAAGTTTATAACTTTTTTTATGTTAAATTAGTCTGTAAATAAAATGTTACACTATTGGTCAAAATAGTTTTTAAAGAATAGTTTATATTTAACACTTGCCTATGCTGTAAAAACCCAATAAACGGTGCAATACCAGTTCCTGGTCCGACCATCACAATAGGAACAGATGTATCCAATGGCAATGAGAACGAAGTGGATGGACGCCTTAAAAGGGATATCTAGAAAATAAAACAAAATGTGTCTGTCATTATTTATACTGTATTCAAGATTTTAAAAGAAATATGGCAGTACCTAATTGTTCGCTTTTGCAGAGATGCAACATACCTGTAGATTTTCACACAAGCTCTATATAAAATTAAATGAACACTAAATTTCATATGTTGCAAATATGTAATCAAAAGCTGATTAAAACCTTAAAACCCAAATATGAGAACAGTTATCTAATCAAATATTAGTCCACTGCTATGCCAAATAGAGATGATCTTATTCTTCCTACATAGCTACGGCCTTTCCTCTACAACATCCTATCTGATCTGCTCATGTAGGACCGGATCCAGATTTAAGATTGTCAGGTGATTTACGCACACATGCGCCCTCCAGATGGATTACTATAGTAATCCTAGCGTTGAAAGAATCGGACGAACTTTGTTGCAAATGGGATGTGCTTCCCTTCCACCCGCTATAGCGGCGGGGGGAAGCATGTACAGTGTGGGAGTGGGCTCCCACACTGTAGCGGATCTGCGGTCCGTCGCATTTAAGGGGGGCTTATGGCAGCGTAAGCTGCCATAAAGCCCGCACGACAGAGGGGAGTGACAGGGGGCATGCACTCCCCTCTGTCTCGCGTAATTTCAGACCCCAACGCGCACGGAAACACGCGGGGGTCTGGATCCGGTCCGTAGTTTGCTACATCAACTCACAGTACACATTCCCACAGAGTCAACAAACTATGCTATGATACAATCATACAGGTCTGAACATTACATTCCTTTTTCCATACAGCTACATATTCACATACATTATGGTACAAGGCTAATAGCAGATGGTAAGTAAAATGCTTTTGAATGTAACAGCGTGTATAAAAAACATTCTACAAGATATAATACTTGCTTAAATAGTACCAATCTATCAATTTCAGACATGAGCAGAAAAAGTAATCAGTTTGTGTCATACCTGTGGAACAAGGATAACCCCATCTGTACTGCAAGCAATAGCATCAGGCTTACATTTTTCATCAGTTTCATTGACAACATTAGCCAGCCAGCCAGTGCAGACTCCTTTTCTTACTACCAGTCGTTCTGGGCAGGTTGGAAACTTTACAACGTTAAAAACAAAACGAAGTTTCCCAGGATAAAATAAGTTTGAGCTATGGAATAAAAGAAATAATGTTATTACATATTGTTGTAACAGTCATAGTGACTATATCATAGTCAACTAAGATGCAGTAAACTGAAGCCATATGAAGTGCCCTTATATTAAGGATGACTAATAAACAGCATTCTACCATTGAATTTGTGTGAGGACAGAAGAGCTATCACAAAATATTTGACACATTAAGATGAAATTTTCACATCCCTGTAGAGAATAGTCTGTATGTGCCACACAACAAATTTTAATAAATAAAAATGAAACATTTGGAATAGTATTAAAATGTTGCTGATTTTCTAAGTCTACATGTTGTGTCAGATTTAAAGGAAGGCAGTTCTTTAAACAAACTTTTTATGTTAGAAAGATAATGTTCTAAGGATAACATTTGTGATAAAAACAACAGGTCTTTTTTTTTTTTTACAATTCAGAAAAAAAAATGCCCCATTATAAAGATAGAAAATGTCATAGTACTGAACAGACAACTCTGTGTATACTTAGGCTTCACATGACAGAAGAAAGATTGCCGACTGCGAGATGTTTTGGAGTGGAGAGGGACACACTGTGCAGCTGTCACAGTATGAGGAAGCAGAGTGCTAGAGAGAGAGTTAACATGTAATATATATATAATATATCTCTTGTAAAAATCACACATTGACCAAATCAATAGGACTTCACGTTACATCACCCTTTACAAAGGCTCCAGCATCCTGGAAACAGATCTTAAAAAAAGGCGGTGGTATACATAAAACACGTGGAGGACTACACAGGTAAGATTAACTCCAGCCCAATGCGTTTCGGGTTAAGTTTCAAAGGTGAGGAAAAATATAGCACTAGCCACAACAACCAATAATGAGTCCATAGTAAATCACTACACCAATCATATAGTTGGCTAGTTCCTAACCTCTGAATAATAATCATGAAGTCCTTGTTCAGTCTGGCCATTATAAAAGCTAAAATATATAAAGTTCCTAGGAACCCAAAAAATTGATGTAAGTGTACAGCTCGGCTAAACCATTTTTTCAAAGTAAGGGGTGTTAATTCATTTAAAATCTTTTGCATGCAGGGAAAATACTTAACTTTTACAAATAAAACTCAAATACTGCATAGATTTATGTTTATTCTATAAAATAGAGTTCAGCTATGAACTTTGCTTTCACAATTTAAATGTGTCTCCCATTGCAGTTCAACATGGTATTGCTCAGGTCTACACGTTTAAAAAAAAAAAAAATGTTTAAGGGCCACTCTGAATCAGCCCCACTGTGAATGGTAATTTTATTATTATTCCTAAACTGTTCCGTAGGTTTAATCGGGAAGAAAACTGCCGAAACCGGATCTAGTTAGAGAATATTCCAATGTTTTGTTAGAATGTTAATAGATTTAATTTCTTCACAAAAGTAATTATAGGTTGTAATAAAAAGGAATTTCTCTATTTTGACTTTCCCTTTATATAACAAAGGTTCTCTTCTAAATTCCTTGTTTTTTTGATAGCTTGATTCAATTAAGTCTGGTGGGTATTGTCTCTCTAAGAAGCTCTCTTAATAATTACATGAAAGTTCATCGAAATGACAATTCAGAGCAATTTCACCTCAACCTGACAAATTGTGAAAAGGGAATGTTTCTTTTCCACTTAGGTAAGTGGCAGCTTTTATACTGTAAATAGCTGTTTGAGTCTAACTTCTTAAGGAAGGTGAAGGTCTCCACAACCTTATTACAGGCACATATCTGAGTTTCCAACTTTAGATCCCAAAAAAATCAATACTTTGCCCCAAGAATTGAGCAGTGAATTTTAAACCAAATGTTATTACATTCAGAGAGTAAAAACTCAAAAGGAGTTGGTTTCGGTACAGGCCCATACCATAAGGATGTCATCAATATATCTGCGATAGTATCTGATGTGTACATCCTCCATCACCGAATAGATGTATTCTTTCTCCGAGTCGCCCGTATACAGGTTGACGAAACTGGGAGTAAAAATAGTCCCCCATAACTGTACAAAAAAAAGTAAAGTAATTGTTTTGAAATACAAATATAGTCCATTCCACAAGAATTTGTCTCTAGAGTTTTCAAGAGAGCACTTTTGAGAACACCTCTAGTCCACAGGTATGTGGAATAGAGGTGTAGAGTGCCTGTACATTTATACTGCACCAATTGAATGTGTCTTCCCTATTGAGATCTCTTAGAGACTGTAGTACTGGGGTAGTATGAGTTCAATAATGGAACATATTTTTTAATGTGATAATCATATACTCTGATATTCTCAAATTATTAACTCTATCCCCGATATTATCGGGCGCCCTGGGGGATTTTTTGGGTCTCTATGTATTTTAGGGAGACTGTAAAGTGTTACAATTCTGGGTGTCCTATTCAGCAAATACTCATCATGACATATATTGCCATTAGATAAAACTTCATCTAATAATTATGTTAGAACACTTAAGCATTGTTCAGTAATGTCCTTATTTAATATTTGATAAGATAGATTGTTCAGAAGTCCGAGGGACTCTGATACATAGTTATTTCTATCCAACACTATGATCTCACCCCCTTTATCTGCCTACTATATAGTTACAGAATCACTATATATGGAGATAGAAAGGATGGTGATTTTTGTAAAGCTAAGTTGGAGGTTGAACATAAGTTAACTAAAATCAAAGATGCAGTGATTACAGGGAAATGTGACAAATTCTATAGGGACCACATTGATTATGTAAACAATCAAATAAGGGACTGGCCTAAAGCAAAATATAACAAATTACTTAAAAAAATAAATAAATAATAATAATATTGAACATAATACTACAGAAAAATAACTAATTAAGTGTAGGCCCCCCAAGCA
>WWET01006938.1:0-20088 GCA_011038615.1 Limnodynastes dumerilii | reverse complement strand
CTCCAGTCCTGCAATCCAGTCTGCAATCCGGTCCTGTACTCCTGCCTGACTCCAGACCCGTTTACCTGCCTGAGTCCAATCCGTGGTCCTGCTGTCTAGCCCAAGTGTACATCACTGACACCTTCTATGCGCAAACACTACCTAAGAGCACCCTGCTTCGTCTTCGAGACCCCGACTCCGCCCCCTGACCAGCCCACCAGTGGTTCCCACAGTCCTCAGGCCGTGATACCTGTCTGGCAATCCGTCTATATTCCTCAGTTAGTTTATATTTTTTTAATTTTCTATAGTCTTTAAAAAGGACATTTATAATAAGTCTAGGATATACATAAAGTAATATTAAGATCTGCATATCGTTATCTGAAAAGCTGAATATCGAAATAATGTTTTAAAACTGTATGATTGCGATTGTTTAAACTGTTTTATTTTTTAATTAGACATCTGCTTCCCATGTGTGTCAACTAATATATGTAGGTGTCATATTTTTTGAGTTTATGTATAATTGAGTCTGTTGTGGATCTGCTGGTTTAATATAAGACAGTCCCTTTAATTTAAAGTATAGCTGATATTTAGCTGATATATGCTGGATATATTTAATATTTGTTTCTTGCATATAAATTATTATATCTTTTAACTATATAGTTTATTTTTTATTATATTTTTTTTGCTCCTATTACATATTATAGATTTGATAATGGCCAGTTGTCTGATTCGTAGAGCCACGCCAGACTGAACAAGGACTTTATTATTATTCAGGGGTTAGGTCCGAGGCTCTTTATGAATAAACCAATTCACCCATATGATTACAAGGAACAAAAAAGGGGCACTTTTTTGGATTCCCGGACTTCTCTTTTGTTTCTTGTAGTTACACAGTGGTCATTTTTATATACACACTTGCACACATTTCATATACTGAATCAGAAGCGCAGCCTGTGTGTTTTTTTTTTTTTTTTTTTTTACCGATACTAGTTTCACTTTGGGAGCCTGACCCCTCCCCAACATGGCCGCTGCACACTGTTCAAATGGCAGGGGTGTCTTAATACAGACCTCCTGAGTACACATATAGCAGATGGATAAGGACTCACCTACAGGAGGTGCCTTGATGCTGGGCAGGTGAGCATAACCCAATATAGCTATATTGTGAACTAAACCTCCTTTTCATGTATGTGCCGACACAGTGTTATATAATGTTTATTTCCTAGTAGTTACACAGTGGTCATTTTGGTCCTTGTCTGCACCTCTTCATTTATATATACACTTTAACACATTTCATATATTGAATTAAAAGCGCAGCCTGTGTTTTTATTTTTTATTATTTACCCATATGATTGGCATATGGACTCATTATTGGTTGATGGGACCATGGCTAGTACTATTTATTTCCTGCACCATGTTCCTCTAGAAAGTGTCTATGACAAAATAATCTTACCTGTGTGGTCTTCCACGTGTTTTCCATATACGAGTCCCCGTTCTTGCACCACCAACTTTTAAGGTCGGTTTTCAGGACACCAGAGCCTTGCTAAAGGTAGATGTAACATGGAGTCCTATTCATTTGGTTGATGTGCGATTTTTAAAAGATTGTATCCAGTATGCAGAATACAAAAAGTTCTGGCGATTTTAACGTGTAATAATAAAGACACCTACGCTATGAAGCGCCCCTTTTCTCGTTTTTTGAAATTGTACCCATGATGACCGGACCAAGAACTGGCTAGTGACTAAGAGGAAGACACGGTCCTGAAATTCCACTGACAACGAGGTAAATGAATAAAGAGACACAAAAACAGGGACATTTATAAATTTAACTCCAAAAAGCAATGCAATTATGACATAAAGACTAGAGCCATAATGAACGAGTTCTTTAAAATGTGCTTGTGTTTTTGGGTATTTAATTTTTTTCAAGAAATACATGATTTTACTGTAAAATTAAGAGGCATCACATTGCAATAATGAATACAGAAGTGCTATTACCTGGCAGCAGAATATGGTCTTGCTTGCAGTCTAGGTAAATGTTCTGAATTAAAAACAAAATTAAACTTTCAATTATGGAGCCATGGTCGACATTTAACAGTTTTGAATTTAGAAGGTCTGAAAGCCTTTGCATAACCTATAGTTTGAAATTATATCTTTTATTATTTCTTGTCAAAATTGTAAGATAAAATACCCAGGAAAGCCAAACATATAGATAGCAGAAAATCCATTCAAAATGAAAATCGTTTTCTTGTATGAAGAAAAAAATATATTTTTTTATGCATAGAACACAAAGGAAAGACTGCAAAAAACATTCCAATCTAATCCCCATGTGATTGCATTGTTAAACACTTAAACATTGCAAAAAAATAAAAAAACAATAATTGATATTGGTGACCAGCGCTACACTTTAATAACAAATTTGCTGAAATCAGCTATAGTGTATATATAGATATAGTGGATATAGAATGGCTGAAAATATTTAACAATCAGAAACTGATAGATATATGTAAAAGTTAGAATATTTTAATATCCTGTACACAATAAAAATCAACATCAATAGGTAAAATGAAACAAACATACAATGTACATATAAATTATGACCATGGAGTAGCTGCACTGATATAGACCGGTAATTGCACTATTCTTCTAAGAAATAGCATATAAATCCTTGATGAAAGAACTGGTGTCAAGTCCTAAAACAAAGGAGTAATCATCTGTGGTATATAGATATTCCGTTCTATGCACAACTCAGATGGTGGGTAAGTTCTGTATATTAATTTCCCACTATAGTGAAGACAGATTTGTTACATGTGGGAGAGTGGAGATGAATTGACTGTGACGATGGATAAGCTGTATAATATTTACCACTTCAGTCCATATTAAGCATAGGTGTGAGTCCTGTTGCAGACACGGTCGACGCTCACCCCCTCCACAGGGAAAAGCAGTCCAGTGTCTGTCGTTGGAATCCTACACGTCTGGCAGTGTGATTATGGACGTTTTGGGTTCGGAGTGTAGTACGATGATCACGATCTCCGATATAAAAGCTTTTCAACCGAATCACATAGATCTCCGTTAATGTAATTGTAGATGATTAAAGGTGGTATATCGATTAAGTAGAAGAAGCAACCCGGGAGCTTTCAAACAGCGGCAACGCGTTTCATTCCCGTATAGAACTTTTTCAAGCCGGTATAATGTGGACAAGGAAGAGACTGTGTTTTATAGGATCAACTAATTGTCCACAGCTGATTAGAAACCTCTTGTTTTTTTTCCTATGTCCTGCTATGTATTACAAAGTTGAAGCAGCTTTTTTGTAGTTAAGAACCGTGCAGGTTCAGATCACTATTCAATATATATATGCACTCAAGCCATATATCATATTTTTTTTCATTATGTTTAAATAAAATAAAATCAACAAATATAATTATACATATTTAAAACATTATTATTAATTATCCATCAGTTTCTTTTATGCAATTTATAATAACCATTATGTCCAAAGAAACTATGCTATTATGCATCTACCTATAGAATACATTGTATTTATCTATCTTGTATAATTTAGTCTAAAAACCTTATTTGAATTGTCTTTTGATTCATTATAGTATAATAATTTTCCATTATACATACATACAATGTATAATCTGAAAATACAAAAAAATGAAATAAGATGAGATAATGAAATAAAGTAAAAAAAAAAAAAAAAATTATAAATGATTGAAATTCTAAATCTTCATTTAGGCCTTCAGGAAACAAAGTCTGTAAATTAAAAATCCAAAATAATTCTCTTTGACATAGTTTAGTGTATCTGTCACCCCCACGTTCTGTAATTTTATTATGCTCGAATCCATTTATAGTGAGGCCTTTTGGGTTACTATTATGTTTGAACTTGAAGTGTCTCGAGACACTATGTGTCATCAGGCCCTTTGAAAAGTTATATCTATGTTCCCTGAAGCGAGTCTTCAGGGACCTGGTGGTTCGATCTATGTACTGAAGTGTACAAGGACACTGCAGTACGTAAATGACAAACACTGTCACAATTTATAAATTCTTTAATTGGATATTGTATCCTGTTAGCTGTAGAAATTATAGAAAATAGTCTATGTGTAATGTAATTTCAAGTTATACAAATATTTTTTCCACACTTGTAACAACCCTTAGGCCTATTAGGAAGCCAACTACTTTTTTCATTTTGGATTACTTTTTCATTTGACTAGGAGCCAAAAAGGTTTTAAGGTTTCTATTTTTACGGAAAATAATCTTGGGGGTAGGTTGTAAAACGTTGCTTAGAACTGGGTCTGTTAATAAAATACCATCATTTTTTTGTATGATTTTTTTTTTATTTTGTAGGATTTTGATTAGATTTAGACACATATGACAAATGATTGTGGCTATTCATAGTATTTAAAGTTTTAGGACTATTCTTAGTAGTTTTTAATAAAGTTTCCCTATCCGTGGTTTTAACTGTACTCAATGCCTTTTTTAACAAGTTTTCAGGATAACCTCTATGTTTGAATTGATCTATTAGTTCTTCTGCCTGGATATTAAAGTCAGTTTCCAAAGAACAATTTCTTTTTATACGGCCAAGTTGGCCTTTGGGTATGTTCGTGATCCATGGCTTATAATGGCCACTATTATAATGTAGATAGTTGTTAGAACTAACTGGTTTAACAAAGTTTTTACACACTGTTGTTTCTTTGGAAGCAGTCAGAGTGAGATCTAAATAATCAATATTATATTTATAGGTTGAAGTGAAGTGATAATAGTAAAAAAGCTAGCAAAATATCACAGTGAAAATTAAATGTGATAATTGTCAGAAAAATCTGACAGGGTAAAATCCTTAAAAAAAGAAGGGAGGAAGAGAGACCTCACAGCCGTAAAAAAAATAGCAGATATAGTCACCATACAGAATATTTATAATTATAGTGTTACAATAGAATTTAGCCAGGTATATTTAGACCACCACACTGACCCCGTCAGGAACAATAAAATATAATGCAGAGGTTAACGGTAATTCAGGTATACGGACACTAGCCGCTAGAAAGTAACAAAACATTTTTTTAAAAACGTCTCACGGCGGCGCTTTCGCTCCGAAGGAGCCCTCACTATCCCTAGGCTGTAAGGAACAGTCTTACCGGTCCGAAGATCCGACTGAGGGGAAAGTGGTGTGTGTCTGGTGTGGTATAGGTGACTGGTACTGCTGACGGTCGGGTCTGCTCTCCTCTGCCGCCGACGCGCGTTTCGCGTGTAGCTGTGTCAAGGCGAGGGGAGCAGCTGTTCTAATTATCTATTTATAGTGCAAGCATCCAATCAAGGAGTCAAGACGCTTTGCATACTAATAATCAAACGGAGTTGTAACACAGAAAAATTAGGTTATCAATGGGCTCATAAAATTTAAGAGAGACAGAGCAGCAGGACATAGTGTCATTTCTATAAGTTACCAAAGAAAAATATTTGTCTATTATATATCGGTCAGACCAAATGTGCTTTGAAAACACGATTTGCCGAACATCTTGGCAATATTCGTAATGCTCAAAATGACAAAGACAGATAGAAAACACTTACGAGCTTAGCTCAACGTTTTCTACTATGTCATAATAGTTCCTACAAAGATTTCAAGATATATGGCATGTGGAAACTTAATAATGATAAACGGAGGGGTGACATAGTCCAAAAATTAATACAAATAGAAACATCATACATATTTTTAATGGACTCATTGACCCCAAAAGGTCTAAATGAAAAATATGAATTTAGTTCCTTTCTATAATGATCGATCATTGATATACGTGCCATGATGAATAAGAGCGTAATATATGCAGTTTGACACCCAACTATATCTTGGGGCGCTACATGAATAATATATATTTGTGTTATGGGATAACAGTGCTTACCGGCCTGTATCACCATACATTATATGCAATATAGTGTAGCTTTTGTAGTTTTTTCATGTGTTATCATTAAAAATCCCCAAGTCAGTTAATAACTTTTTCAAATTTATCCTTGCTTGCTCACTAGATATATAATTTTGAGTGCATTGGACCTAAGATGGATAATTGGTGGAATGACTAATCTGTATATTCAATGTGGCTTATGTCTTTTATACTTACCTGCAGTGTTCACTGGTCTGTACAAATGTAGATATTATATACATGGATATATTATTATTATTGAGGTTAATTTTATGTGTACATAGGGATACAGATGCCAAAGTGCATACGTAGGTATATTTTGGTTGAAAAATGAATGACTCAAACCATGAAGTGGTAGCTTATGATATCAAATAATTACCACCTATATATATGCATATGCTTATGTATCTGGCCACTTAGATCTTCGTAATTAAACAGTTTTATAAATGTAATTCTCTAGCCAACTGCTGCCATCATTTTTGAAGTACATTTGTTTTTTGTAATTATTATATTATCCATATTGGGGTATTTTATATGTATGTGAGGACATAAGAGAGCTTACCTGGATAGAATGTGGATAATTTAGTTGTTTCTACATGCATGTCCCCTTTTATAACATTAACCTGGACAGTATTTATTTTTTTTATAAACAACAACACAGTTTAGATCATTTTTTCTTTTGTAATTATCAGCTACCTAATCATGGCAGTGCACATGTATTATGAAGGGTACATCTTAATATACAGAGTGAAATAGAGCGAGGACGCAACGCCAGGACTTGGGAAGTGCACTCCTATTAAGACAAATATTTTTCTTTGGTAACTTATAGAAATTACACTATGGCCTCTATTTACAAAGATCATTTTAGTGCGATAGGGCCAGTTTTCACTTCAAAACTGGCCCTATCGCATTAAAGTTTAGCATATTTACAAAACGTCGGAGCGGAGTTTTACACTCCGCTCCCGGTGTTAGACTATCGCCAGCTCAGACTGGCGTTAGGGGTAAGTATTCCGGCGATGTCCCCATATACCCCTCTTTTCCTCCCCCTAATAGCTGGTATTAGGGGGAGGAAAAGGGGGGTATGTATGGGGAGACCGCCGGAATACATAGAAATACTGCGGGGGGTAAAAAAAAAAAAAAATTAACTTAAAATAAAAATCAGTAAATAACATTGAAAAACATTGAAAATATAAATAAAGATTAAAAACAGATTAAACTCACCTGTCCGGGCGTCCCATCGGGCTGCAGCTGTCCGGTCCCGGCAACAATACACTGCACATGCGCAGTGTTTCTCATGTCAGGAGTTGGAAAAATGTCAAAGTGCCTAAAGAGAAGCACTGCGCATGTGCAGTGTTTCTCAATTCAGCATTGACATTTTTCTAAGTCCTGATTGAGAGGTACTGCGCATGTGCAGTACTTCCTTCAGGGATCGCACGGAGGAGGATCACAGAACCTACTCGCAACTCATCGCGGGACTTCAGAAGAGGGGCGAGTATTAGTAAATAATGTGAAGGAAGCTGCCAGGCTCGCTGCGATGATAAGCGAGTCTGATGCAGCTTCCTTCACAGAGAATGAACAAGGTAAGTAAATAGAGCCCTATGTCCTGCTGCTCTGTCTCTCTTAAATTTTATGAGCCCATTGATAACCTAATTTTTCTGTGTTACAACTCCGTTTGATTATTAGTATGCAAAGCGCCTTGACTCCTTGATTGGATGCTTGCACTATAAATAGATAATTAGAACAGCTGCTCCCCTCGCCTTGACACAGCTACACGCGAAACGCGCGTCGGCGGCAGAGGAGAGCAGACCCGACCGTCAGCAGTACCAGTCACCTATACCACACCAGACACACACCACTTTCCCCTCAGTCGGATCTTCGGACCGGTAAGACTGTTCCTTACAGCCTAGGGATAGTGAGGGCTCCTTCGGAGCGAAAGCGCCGCCGTGAGACGTTTTTAAAAAAATGTTTTGTTACTTTCTAGCGGCTAGTGTCCGTATACCTGAATTACCGTTAACCTCTGCATTATATTTTATTGTTCCTGACGGGGTCAGTGTGGTGGTCTAAATATACCTGGCTAAATTCTATTGTAACACTATAATTATAAATATTCTGTATGGTGACTATATCTGCTATTTTTTTTACGGCTGTGAGGTCTCTCTTCCTCCCTTCTTTTTTTAAGGATTTTACCCTGTCAGATTTTTCTGACAATTATCACATTTAATTTTCACTGTGATATTTTGCTAGCTTTTTTACTATTATCACTTCACTTCAACCTATAAATATAATATTGATTATTTAGATCTCACTCTGACTGCTTCCAAAGAAACAACAGTGTGTAAAAACTTTGTTAAACCAGTTAGTTCTAACAACTATCTACATTATAATAGTGGCCATTATAAGCCATGGATCACGAACATACCCAAAGGCCAACTTGGCCGTATAAAAAGAAATTGTTCTTTGGAAACTGACTTTAATATCCAGGCAGAAGAACTAATAGATCAATTCAAACATAGAGGTTATCCTGAAAACTTGTTAAAAAAGGCATTGAGTACAGTTAAAACCACGGATAGGGAAACTTTATTAAAAACTACTAAGAATAGTCCTAAAACTTTAAATACTATGAATAGCCACAATCATTTGTCATATGTGTCTAAATCTAATCAAAATCCTACAAAATAAAAAAAAAATCATACAAAAAAATGATGGTATTTTATTAACAGACCCAGTTCTAAGCAACGTTTTACAACCTACCCCCAAGATTATTTTCCGTAAAAATAGAAACCTTAAAACCTTTTTGGCTCCTAGTCAAATGAAAAAGTAATCCAAAATGAAAAAAGTAGTTGGCTTCCTAATAGGCCTAAGGGTTGTTACAAGTGTGGAAAAAATATTTGTATAACTTGAAATTACATTACACATAGACTATTTTCTATAATTTCTACAGCTAACAGGATACAATATCCAATTAAAGAATTTATAAATTGTGACAGTGTTTGTCATTTACGTACTGCAGTGTCCTTGTACACTTCAGTACATAGATCGAACCACCAGGTCCCTGAAGACTCGCTTCAGGGAACATAGATATAACTTTTCAAAGGGCCTGATGACACATAGTGTCTCGAGACACTTCAAGTTCAAACATAATAGTAACCCAAAAGGCCTCACTATAAATGGATTCGAGCATAATAAAATTACAGAACGTGGGGGTGACAGATACACTAAACTATGTCAAAGAGAATTATTTTGGATTTTTAATTTACAGACTTTGTTTCCTGAAGGCCTAAATGAAGATTTAGAATTTCAATCATTTATAATTTTTTTTTTTTTTTTTACTTTATTTCATTATCTCATCTTATTTCATTTTTTTGTATTTTCAGATTATACATTGTATGTATGTATAATGGAAAATTATTATACTATAATGAATCAAAAGACAATTCAAATAAGGTTTTTAGACTAAATTATACCAGTATTTTGTCACTCCACTTTCGGCATTGAATTGTTGCTTATTGTGTTGTCATGTTTTGGTTTTTCCAAAAAAATAAAAATTAAATACATACATAAAAAAATTACTAAGAATCAAAAATGTCAAAGGACACATTTTGAACATGACAACATGTACATGACAACTATTCATAGTCGACCATTGAAATATGTTTGAACTAAAATGACATGACAATTTGTATATTGTGTAATCATATGTAAACATACATTAATATGTGGATTTTCTTTTAACAAACAGATGTTCCAGTTGCAGCAAATGGTCTGGACCCCTTCAACCAGGAGATGTTCAATCTGCTGCTCAATCTAGTGCAGCTGGGTGAAAGTGCCCAAATAATACTGAATAAGTATTATTTAAATAGTTAAAATTTTTTGATTTTAAATGTTTTAATTATTGTGTTTGTTTTAAAATAAAATGTTTACAAAAACTTCATATTTTTCGTCTTGTTTTGAGTGAATTATAAGTAGGTGTGATATTTAGGCATACATGCAAACATACATACATAAATGACAACATGCATGCATGCATGCATGCATGCATACATGCATACATACATACATACATACATACATACATACATACATACATACATACATACATACATACATACATACATACATACATACATACATACATACATACATACATACATACATACATACATACATACATACATACATACATACATACATACATACATACATACATACATACATACATACATACATACATACATACATACATACATACATACATACATACATACATACATACATACATACATACATACATACATACATACATACATACATACATACATACATACATACATACATACACAAGACATGGCCTGGCACTCTAGCCGTTACTAATCATGAACTGCTATCTTTAAAATAAAAATCAGAGAATTAGTTACAGATATCTGCAGATACGTTATAAGCTGTTTAATTTATTTTACTTTGTTTTATTATATCTCATTTTATTTCATTTTTTGTATTTTCAGATTATACATTGATTCCAATTGAATGTATGAAACTTGAAAATAAAATACACCGGGCGTCCCCGTAGTATTGAACTTATACAGAGAGTCAAATGTGGATCAACAATTAGATATCAAAGATATAGCCATATATATATATATATATAACTCCTGCACAGAATCCGATATTGTAATGGTAAATGCAGATGAAGCCGTGGGAATGATCCACAGTGGTAAGTATATGATGTGTGAGTCACCAGCAGGTATAGATGGAAACTTTCTCCGCAGTGGAGGCAGGAAAAAGACCAACGTTGAAATGCTTCACTGCAAGGAAGACTGTTATCTAGATCTTGAGGTGCGGTGAATGGCTGACACAGACACCGCACAGTATACAGTCGATACCTCCGTTGCTAGATGATTGCCGCTGCGGGCAAGAGCATATGCTCCAGCGGCAGATGATTGCTCGCAAACCCCCGTGAGGAGGGGCTTATTGGTCAATGGTGAAGCAGATGAACGGGTAACAGGCTCTCCTTGAACAGTCTCTGGCTGGGGGAGAGAGCTAATAATAGTGCATAGCTCAAAGATCCGGTGGTAGCGCTGAATACAAAAAAGATACCAAAGTCTCTCAAATCAATAGTCGCAGTGTATCCAAAGGCACAGATCCTTTACACGTTTCTCCAGACACGCTGGTTTCATCAGAAGGAATGATATGCATTTTGATTTTTTATTTACACTTATATTCATAAATCATGATTATTAGTAATAACAATACAGTAACGATTATTATATTATGATATGCCTCTATATATAGATAGTTTTATGTATTATAATTGCGTATGTATATAAATGTATAATGGAAAATTATTATAATATAATGAATCAAAGGACAATTCAAATAAGGTTTTTAGACTAAATTATACAAGATAGATAAATACAATGTTTTCTATAGGTAGATTCATGATAGCATAGTTTCTGTAGACATAATGGTTATTATAAATTGCATAAAAGAAACTGATGGATAACTAATAATAATAATGTTTGAAATATTTATAATTATATTTGTTGATTTTGCTTATTTTATTTAAACGTAATGAAAATATGATATATGGATTGAGTGCATATATATATTGAATAGTGATCTGAACCTGCACGGTTCTTAACTACAAAAAAAGCTGCTTCAACTTTGTAAAACATAGCAGGACATAGGAAAAAAACCAACAAGAGGTTTCTAATCAGCTGTGGACAATCAGCTGATCCTATAAAACACAGTCTCTTCCTTGTCAACGTAATACCGGCTTGAAAAAGTTCTTTACAGGAATTAAACGCGTTACCGCTGTTTGAAAGCTCCCGGGTTGTTTCTTCTACTTAATCGATACACCACCTTTAATCATCTACAATTACGTTAACGGAGATCTATGTGATTCGGCTGAAAAGCTTTTATATCGGAGGTCATGATCATCGTACTACACCCCGAATCCAAAACGTCCATAACCACACTGCCAGATGTGTAGGATTCCAACGACAGACACCGGACCACTTTTCCCCGTGGAAGGGGTTAGCGTCGACCGTGTCTGCAACAGGACTCGCACCTGTGCTTAATACGGACTGAAGGGGTAAATATTATACAGCTTATCACAGTCAATTCATCTCCACTCTCCCACATGTAACAAACCTGTCTTCACTATAGTGGGAAATTAATATACAGAACTTACCCACCATCTGAGTTCTACATAGAACGGAATATCTATATACCACAGATGATTACTCCTTTGTTTTAGGACTTGACACCAGTTCTTTCATCAAGTCCCACCTACCTTTTATCACAACTCAGCCCCCTTCTTTGGAAAGTGTCATTTTTTTGGTCTGCAAAGGTCGGAATGCGTTCCAACTATATAGCACAGATGCATGCACTTACATAATAAAGGTAAAATAAGAGCTCATGTTACATTAATTTTCAACTATACTGCAAACTTCAGGGCTGATCCAGAGTTTGGGAGTAAGATGCAAATTAAGGCGTACTGATCAATTTGAATTCTTTTGCATGCAGGTAAATATGTTAATTATTTACATAGAACTCAAATACAGCATAGCTTTATGTTTAATCTATAAATTAGTACTGAGCTAAGACTTCACATCTCAATTCTAATTCTGCTTTCACAATTTAAATTTGCCTTCCCTTTCAGATCAACATGATATTAGTCAGGTCTACACTTGCACTTACAAATAAATAAATAAATAAAGGTTTAAGTGGTGTAGTTCTGGATCAGCCCCTAGATGTCCTTTTCTCAGATTCCATCTGGGGGACACGGTTACTATGGGGTTAAAAGGGGCTTGAAAGGAGTGAACACGTAAAGTAAACTTTTAGGGCCTGATTCAATTATCCCCAATGACTGGAAAAAAGTTTGCGCTTCGCTTTTTCCCTGTCATATACGGCACAAAAAATTCACAGATTTTTACGTGCAAAATTAAATTCGCACATCAAAATTACGAGTGTGCTAAGCTAATTGAATCAGGCCCTTAGTGTGCTGGCTCCTCCTCCGAACAACTCCTTCTGCTGTAGCCCAGTATTTAAAAAAATCCAAAAAGGGAAAAACGGACCACAGCCCTAGCTATATGGATAAACCAAAACTAGAGGTAACAGTTAACTTAGGGAGGGAAGCTTCCATACCCCTCAAAAGTTGATAGAGAAAGACTTGCCTACATCCGCCTCACACACACAATCTTCTGGATCCTCTTAAGTCAAGCTTTTGAAAATGCACTAACCAAGTTGGTCAACGACTTCATCACTGCTAACTCTAAAGGTCACTAATCTCTTTTAATCTTACTGGATCTTTCTGCTGTTCTCTTCTCATACAAATGTTACAATCCCTAGGTATTCGGGATACTGCTTTCCTGGTTCACATCCTACTTATCTAATTCTTCTTTCAGTGTTAGCTTTTTCCCCTATCTTTGGAGTACCACAAGGCTCATTGCTCTTGTCTATCTAGATCACTTGCACAACTAACACAGTCATTTGGCTTTCGATATCATCTGTATGCAGAGGATACAAAAATGTATTTATCTACTCCTGATCTCTCACCAACTTTGTTGGCCCATGCAACTGAATGTCTCTCTGCCATTTCATCCTGGATGTCCCCCCGTTATCTCAAACTCAATCTCTCAAAAAGAAAGCTAATGATATTGCCACCTGCCAATAAGAGTCACCCAATCAGTCTCTCCAACTCTGTTGACAACAGTGATATAATCCATACTCGCTTGATTCTTAAGTGTCACCCTCGACTCCGAACTGTCCTTTGTTCCCCACATACAGTTTCTAAAGCCCAATACATACATCTAAAAAAACATTTACAGAATACGCAAATATCTCAGACTAGACACTGCTAAAACTGACATTTATGCACTTTTCTTGCATTGATTATTGCAGTGCTCTTATTGGATTCCCACATTATTAAACTACGCAAGTTACTACAATGCATATTGCATGCAGCAGCTAGACTGATTTTTCTTGCACAGCACTTCAAGAGCTGCTCCACTCTGTCAATCTCTACATTGGTTGCCAATATACTAGAATCAAATACAAAATCCTTTTGCCAACCTACAAAGCCATCAATAACACTTCCCCCACATACATATCCTCACTCATCTCAGGATATATCCCAGCTCACTTTAAATCTTCATAGGACCTACTTCTCTCCTCTACACTAAACAAATGCTCATATAGAGCACTGAGCATTTTTACTTTACATGCTGGTCGATCCATTGCGTGTTATATAGCACTTGTCCTTATGTATCAATTGTTAATGTCCTATAGGAGTATAAGCTTGCATGCAGGGACCTCTTACCTACCTAGTGTTGTTATAATGATTGTTACAATTGTAAAGCTCTATGTAATCTGCTGGAGCTATATAAAAACCTGTTAAAAAATAAATTAATTAAAAAAACAAGTACCAAAATCCTCTTCTCTCTTTTCATCACATCTGGGGGACACTGTTACTACGGGGATGTCCTAAAGCCATACGTAAGGGAGGGATCTCTAAGACACAGCTGAATGGAGAACCATTATACTAAATCAGCATCCTCAGATGCAAACACCTGTAACCTATAAAATTTTGTAAAGGTGCCCCCCGGCACAGCTGTACAGCTGACACGACCTGGTCTGCTGCCCAGGAAGTGCTCACAGCCTTGGTAGAGTGTGTGGATACTCTCAGAGGAATCTACCTGCATTCATTAGAATGTGATTTTTGCAGATTGTGAACCTAATCTAATGTGCAATAGTTTGCTTTAAGGCTGGCACGTCATATAGGACAAGGAGGGTATCTGTTTTACGAATACCAGCCGTTCTACATAGTTAAACTCTTAGGTCTTTAGCTACGTCCAGATTAACCAGAATATTCTGCTCCTTAGCAGGGTTAGAAATGAGAATGATAATTTCCTGATTTAAATGGAATTTAGTATGAACAAAGAAAACATATGGCACTAATTTCAGAGCAGCAGCTATAGGGAAAATTTAGCTAAACTCCCTAAAGGATAAGCAGATACAGAAAAAGTACAGTGCTATTAATATAAATAAATGAATGGTGGGTTCAGATGGAATACATATTCATAACATTGAACGGCAAACCTGAATTCAAAAATATTTGATAAAAAAAAAAATACCTTGGTAACAATAAAATGTACAACAATACAAAAGCACATGTATAATAGGCCTTTCTAGAACTGAATAAATTCTAAGAATCCTTTAGAGCAATGTCAAGCACATTGGATAAGAGGATATAGTAACCCCTCTGAGGTATCTGTATATATAATATTGAGGTATCGGTACTGGACTAAAGATAGAGGATAATTAGGTTCAAAATATTTACATACAATATTAACCCTCTTCACGTTGTCCATAATGGAGGGTATTATAAATAATTCAAGCCTTGAGATAAACTCCAATATAGTAAGAGCTGAGACCAGTTCCAGGTAGCCTAGATGACTATAGGGATACTAATGATCCCAATCCTTTGGAGGGGAATTAAGTAGTTAAAGCTTACTCGATTCCACAGGGCGTGTAATGTAGTGGAGTTCACAGATTAAACTCTTCCTCCACACGGCACGAACATTGAAGATCTTAGGTCCCGCTGCAAATATAAAGCCCTCTGATACGGAGATGCAATGGGCAGTTCTCTCCTCCATCAGTCCCAATACACTCGAGCTCTGCTAGCTGGGATAAGGCTTGTTCTAAAAAGGCATAAAGGTTCAATGTAATATGTGCTTTAAGTGACGCATTTCATCTGCCCACCAGACTTTCTATATATTAAGGCAGCCTGTGTAACTATAACGGTTTGAGAGAGTTGCACCTGCTTCATAATTAATCAGGTAACAAGATTTACTTTAATTAAGCTCACTTATAAAAAAAACCTATAATACACATCAAAGTTCAAATTAATATTAGATCACAAAAGTCAAAAGGAAAAAGGTATGTAAGTCGTAAATAAAGCATTAACAGAACATCAAGCACACAAAACATGTCGTATATTTTATTGTTTCGAAGGTATTTTTTTTCTATTATTTTTAAACTCAGGTTTGACGTTCATTGTTTTTTTACACTGCTCAAAAAAATAAAGGGAACACTTAAACAACACAATGTAACTAACAAATCAATCACACTTCTGTGTAATCAAACTGTCCACTTAGGAAGCAACATTGATTGACAATCAATTTCACATGCTGTTGTGCAAATGGAATAGACAACAGTTGGAAATTATAGGCAATTAGCAAGACACCCCCAATAAAGGAATGGTTCTGCAGGTGTTGACCACAGACCACTTCTCAGTTCCTATGCTTTCTGGCTGATGTTTTGGTCACTTTTGAATGCTGGCGGTGCTTTCACTCTAGTGGTAGCATGAGACAGAGTCTACAACCCACACAAGTGGCTCAGGTAGTGCAGCTCATCCAGGATGGCACATCAATGCGAGCTGTGGCAAGAAGGTTTGCTGTGTCTGTCAGCGTAGTGTCCAGAGCATGGAGGCGCTACCAGGAGACAGGCCAGTACATCAGGAGACGTTGGAGGAGGCCGTAGGAGGGCAACAACCCAGCAGCAGGACCGCTACCTCCCCCTTTGTGTAAGGAGGAATTTGCCAGAGAACATCAAGATTGGCAAATTCGCCACTGGTGCCATGTGCTCTTTAAGTGCCCACTCCTGCCAGGCCTCTATCAACCCAAAAGTAACAGTGTCCCAAAAGACAAAATAAAAGCACTGCAACAAAATCACATGGGACTCTCTTAAAACCTTGATTAAGCAGGGACTAGTTGGTTAACACAAGCGAGTGTCTGGGAATGCAATCTTCAGAACACTATATCATGACCCAGGATCTTGGCACTCATCTACTAGCACATATATTATTTGAGATAGATAATGCTCTGTTAGACACTATTAAGGTTTAGCCATTTCATCTAGCTGCCAATATGCCACAGAGTGGCCTCAGCTTACTCAAATCCCACAATCCGTTTTACTGTGAAGCTCTGTAACATCCACATAAGCCACCACCCTAAATTATATCTTTGTCCTCTTCCTTTCATATGGACAACCTTTCCACAAAGATACTGTGCAAAACCAGAGTAAGACATCTGACTCTTAAGGGGCAACTTTACATCCCAGTGTTGCAAGCATAATAGTAGGATTCATAAGAGCTTAAAATTATTGAAACCTATGTTAACAAAAGTTAAGCTGAGCACACACAAGTTATGCTAGCTTTTATTTAATTTTCTAATAAAATTTTATACTGTCTGCAAGGCAAGTTTGTGGATTCTTAGACATAGTTTGTATAGAAAAACATTGAGTTGTGCACTACAAATAATAAATTCATAAATATACTTCTGTCATGGATTATTAGATTTTCCAAAGTGCAACAAGAGCTTAGTGAATAAAATAAAAGACACACAAAAAAAGTTATATAGTAAAATCAGGAGGTACCGGTAATATATAAATTAAATGCGATGGTATGGGCACATATAAAATAAAAAAGGCAATGACTAATAAGTAATATCTAACAGCAGTGTTCTCTCCAGTGCGAGAAGCCAATAAATCTAGTTTATGTTGTGTGGGAGCAAATCAAAGAACCAGAAGGAAACCAGCGCAGGCAAAGGGAGAACATACAAAATGCCACACAGATAAGAAAGGCCTAGTCCTGGAATTAAAATCATGACCTCAGCACTGAGACACAAATGTTTGTCACTGAGCCACCATGCTGCCACTAATACAAAACAGTAAAAAGTATTGTTTTTTGTATTACAAGTGCAGTCACATCACATACAAAATTGGGAGCACAAAAGTTGGACTGAAGATGCAAAAAGTTACACAATGAAGGACTGGAGGGCATACAGGTGGTGGTGAAAGATCCGGCATCGCCAGGATTTAAATCTTCAAGTTATTAACTTATTAGTAGGATGTTACAGACAATAATTAAAAAATAATTAGCAGCTAAGTAGCTATTCCAACACACCCACGAGATCACAGCCAAGTGTGGTCTTTATTTTTGGGTGTCGCCAGCAGCCCTAATTCCCAACTTGCCTTTCTATTCAATATTATAATCACTTACACGCGCATCCACGCACACAGCAATACAGTGGTGCATGAAAGTTTGGGAATCATTCAGAATTTTTGTTATTTTTGAATGAATTTGACCTAAAATGACATCAGATTTTATACAAATAAGTAAAAAATATTAGACTTAGATAATTTGCCTAAATTAATAAATGACCAATATCCCATATTTGTGAGAGCCAAAAATATGTGAACCCATAGGATTAGCAGATAATTTTAAGGTGAAATTAGAGTGAAATGTTTACAATCAATGGAATGACAACCAAATACGAATGGGCGACCTATTTTTTTTTTTTTTTTAAACAGGGATCTATCAAAGTCTGATCCTTACACGTTTGTGGAAGTGTATCATGGCATAAACAAAGGGAATTTCGGAGGACCTCAGAAGGAGAGTTGTTGATGCTCATTAAGCTGGAAAAGGTTACAAAACCATCTCTAAAGATTTTGGGCTCCACCAATACACAAACAGACTGTGTACAAATATAGCAAATTCAAGCCCATTAATACCCTCACCAGGAGTAGTTCACCAACAAATATCATGCAAAGAGCAAGGCGTATAGTTTTTCTGCATCTAGTCCAGGACAGCTTGTCATAAGTGGTGGAACAATGAATTCTGAATTATACCAGCAAATTCTAAAAGGAAAACGTCAGACATCTCACATCAGTGAGAACAAACGTAATTGATGCAGCATGACAACAACCATAAGCACAAAAGTAATTCTACCAAAGGATTACTAAAGAAGAATAAAGTTAAAGGTTTAGATTGACCCAATCAAGCTCCTGACCTTGATCCAATAAAAATGCTATAGCTAGCAGTTCATGGAAGGAAACCCACAAACATAACAGAGTTGAAGCTGTTTTGTATGGAGGAAAGGAACATTTAGATGCAGATATTGCTGTAAAAGGGGGATATACCAGATACTGAAAGCAAAGGTTTTGCTTAATAAATGTTTGTTCATTATTATCTGCCCCACACCATCAGTGCTTTTATTTACATATTCCTCCAAATTTTGAGCTTACCTATCAACAGGCTTAATGGTGGTCGACAGCTTGGAAATGCTTTAAGAATATCTAAAATGCTGATTGCTTGGTCTCTTATAAAGATGTTATAATCATAAGCGCCTTGTTTACTACACAACTCTTGCAGCCTTCTTTTTTCTGTGACATCAGATGTATACTCCACCAAAGCACGTAGCAATGCCTGGGAAAACAAAACAAAGCAAAAAATTAGCACAGGGATTTATCCTACCAATTCACTAAAAAGTGCATACATTTTTGAAGTTGTGATAAGCAATAATATTATATATACTAGTTAAAGGGACAGAAAAAATATACCCCATCATGTGATTCCAACCCCCCAGTATCCTCCATCATGTATCTCCAGCCCACCATTATTCCCATCATGTCTCTCCAAACCCCCAGTATCCACCATCATGTGCCTCCAGCCCCCCAAATATCTAAATCATGTGTCTTCAGTACCCCATTATTCTAATCAGGTCTCTGCATGCCCCAGTACCCACCATCATGTGCCTCTAAACCCCTCCGTATCCCCCACAACATGCCTCTAACCCCCCCGGTATCCCCCATCATGTGCCTCCAGTCCCCAGTATTCTGAAGATAGTGGTGGCGGGTCCCTCCTCCGCTACCTAGTACCATACTCTTCCTGATGCTAGGTAGTGGAAGAGGGACCCGCCGCAATCAACTGTACATGCAGAACCTTACCTCTGTATTCTTCCTGCCACATTCAAGATGGCGGCCAGGGTTCTTCCTGTATATCAGAGGGGCCTGCTGCCAATGTAGCAGGAAGGTGCTAAATGTACAGGTAAGCTGCAGAAGGTAGAGATGGAGGCAATGGGTTCCTCCTCCGCTACTTAGCAACCATCTGTTTGCTAGGTAGTGGAGAAGGGACCCGCTGTCACCATCTTTATATTCAAAACCTTACCTCTGCATTAGCACCTTCCCGCCACATTTAAGATGGCGGCAAAAGGTTTCTCCGATACATGTGAAGAACCCCCGCCACCACCAGGAAGGAAGTAGTGTAATGCAGAAGGATGGTGCTGAATGTAGCGATGGCAGCAGTACTGCTGCTGCTATTAGTTAGGTAAGTACAAAAGGGTTACAGTGTGAGGGGAGGTGTGGAGGGACA
>WWET01006937.1:30714-47142 GCA_011038615.1 Limnodynastes dumerilii | reverse complement strand
TATATATATATATATATATATATATATGTGTGTGTGTGTGTGTATTTCGAAATTGGCATTTTCTAACCGGGGACTGACTACCATATATATATATATATGTGTGATGAAAGTTAGTTAATAACTGAAATGTTGGACCAAACTTATTGAGTTACGTTTTTATTTATTACTAAAGACAGTGAGTGCCTGACATTTATATAGTTCTATATTAGTATACGTCCAGTCTGAGCACCACTGCACTCTGATGATTTGGGAGAAGTGCCCTTCACCTTTCTTTGATTTATATATATATAATATATATATATGTATATAGATTACATTATATCGCGGCGGCACAATAATACCTACTGCATAACAAGATGGGATATATATCAATGTTGTTTGACCACGCCCCCGAGTTGGTCACGCCCCCTTTTGTGCCTTGTCACCGCTTTGCAGCGGCACAATCATGCCTACTACATATCAAGAGAGAGATATATATCAATGCAAAAAAAATGTAACCGGGGGGCGCAATTTGGGGATTTGCCCCAGGTTCCATTTACTCTAGATACGCCCCTGGACCCAGGGATGATCCTGTCACTGGACGCATAAAAAGCGTTTGACATGGTCACCTGGGATCACCTGCAGGAAACATTACAGAGGTTTGGGTTTCTGGAGGGGTTTGGTCTGTTGCTTAATGCAATCTATGCTGATCCATATACATGTGTTATGGGGAATGGAATTACCTCTGAGGCCTTTTTTTATCCAAAAGGGAACACGGCAGGGGTGCCCTTTATCGCCTCTACTATTTGCAATAGCAATTGAGCCCCTGGCAGTAGCCTTACGTAATTTATCTGGTTTTGCAGGTATAAAAATCAATGACATGGAGCTTAAGTTAGCCATGTTTGCGGACGACATGTTGCTATTTATGTCCCAGCTACACGAATCTATCCCAGCAGTATTGTCTCTTATAGAACTGTTTAGATCATTTTCAGGATTCAAAGTTAATTTCACAAAATCTGAGGCAATGTTGCTTTTAAAATCTCAACCTCAAAATGTTATAGATTTAATCACAAACGGTTTTAGACACACACACTCTCGGCTCCGCTACTTAGGGATACAAGTCACCTCGACAACCCAAACACTTTACAAAGCCAATTTTAATGCAGTGTTTACGTCTATGGCAAATAAACTACAGGGGTGGGCCAATTTACCTCTTTCTCTGCTGGGGCGGATATCAGTTATCAAGGGAATAGTTTTTCCAATGTTGTCATACCTCCTCTAAATGCTCCCTATCTCGCCAACCAATACAGATATCAGCAAATGCACAAAGCAATTCATCAAATTTATCTGGCATAGTAGAAAACCTAGAGTAGCAAAAGCTAGACTGCAATTGCCTAAGAGAGAAGGAAGTCTTGGGTTCCCGGATATACAAAAGTTTGTTCATGGAGCACACTTTCGCTATATATCTGATTGGTTGCTGAATAAAAGAACTTATACTAACTTAGAGTTAGAACAGTCGCTTGTGTCGCCCTTGGCTCTCGGAGCTTTGTTACATCTTCTGAAACAGATGATACCTGAGAGGATACGGGATAATATTCTATTCATAGATTCATGGGTTGGTATTCATAGAACTCTTAAGCGGGATTTTACTAAAACTCCATACAATACGCTGTGGGGAAACCCAGCCTTTGAACCGTGTATACAGAATGCTCTTTTTCTGACATGGAGAGATAAGGGTATTAAAGCTATCTGCAATGTTTTTGACCCTGGGGGCCATGTGTATGCATTCGATGCGCTCAAAGAAAAATTTGGGATATCTAATAAGCAATTCTATATGTACTTACAAGTGCGACATTATGCTCAAACGATTAATACTGATTGTACTTACAAGGATACGCCAATCGGAAAATTGTTACTCTTCTTAAAATCTTGCCCTTTTCACATAAAGTATTTGTCAGATGTACTTTGTACTGACTCGGATAAACTGTGGGCAGGCCCACTACGGGCTTGGAAAAAAGACATTCCTGAAATTGAGTCTTTTGATGCACCTTTGAAATACTTTGAATCGATAATGAAGGCGCTAAAATCTTCACAACTAACAAGAAATCCATTTCAAAACGATAAATAGAGCATATATATCCCAGGCGCACTGGAGGCATATGGCGGCAGAGGAAATGGGGAACTGTTTAAAGTGTCATGCATCCAAGGCAACTTACATACACAATATGTGGGAGTGTGGTAGGATCCGAATGTTTTGGGATAAGGTTCTTGTGTATATCAATTCAATATTGGGTCAACAGTTATCTAAGAATTTGTTAGCTCTTTTATGGGCAAATTTTGAAGAATGGTTACCTAACCCTGTTGTACAAACAGATATGCCATTATTAGCAGTAATAGTAACGGTCACAAAATGAACAATCCTAAGAAATTGGACGAAAAAAGCCCCACCTTTCTTGAATACGGTCAAGGATGGCCTATTAGAGCTGGTATATTTAGATTGGAAGTCCACACTCCCAGATATAGATATAGGGGTTACAAAGTTTTATAAAAAGTGGGGTACATATATTGAGTCTTTACCACCTGACCAGGCCAGACACATTATGCAACCCTTTGAACAAACATCGTGGTTTCTCCTTAGGAACCTAGAGGGCCAAGGGGTAGCGCCAGAGTGACCTTATAATTGTAGCGGAGTGCCACCATCACCGTCACCATTAGCGTTAACTACAACACTACTATTGCTATTGCCATCAGGGTTACTTTTACTTTTATTTTATTGTAACTGTGTATGCTACTCTTGCACTATTTGAAGCAATCAGGTGTCGGAGTGTTCAATATATAGGCTCACCGGGATTTGGAGAAAACGCAATTTAAGACTAAAGGGAAGTTGTGGTGATGTTAATTGTTAGACCAATGCTGTAGAGGGAACTATAATTTTGTTAGTTTTGTTATTTTGCTGTTGATGTTTTTATTGGAATTACATAAAAGAAAAATAATTCTAAGTATTTAAAGACCATGGTAAAGATCTACATGACTATTACTACATTGCAAAAATAATTTAATTTTACATCAGTTAAAATGACAGAATCCTCACCTTCGCAATTCTGCATGATAGATATTCCACCTGACAGTGCGGTGTGTCCCCTCTGCCTACATAAAAGCCATAATGTGAGCGGGGCAAGCCTTTAAATTATACAGTAGAGGTGGGTTTTAGGTGTTATGTACGGATCAGCTGTTGTTTGGACAGGGGAGTTCATTCCCCTCTTCTGTGTGGACTGCAAGACGTGTGTGGTAAACGAATGGTAATCTGCCAAGCTCAAGATCATTCACTGGGATCCTAAGCTCACACACAAGTACTATGTGGTTGCTGCAGCAACTATTTGCTTGTTCTCCTGATCACTTACTGGGGGTCTGGGATGCAAGGTAGTAGCTGCTTCAGGAACGATGGACACAACTCAGAAAGCTTTAAATGAACTGGTCACTGCAGAACAAAGCAATGCAGAGACAAGCATCATCAATGAAAAAACAGGCTCTAATGAGAAATATGTTTAATAGCCTAAGACCGTATTCACACTTACGAATGATTTAGGTTCTTTATTATACGCAAAAAGTAGCAAGACTACTCCCCTGACACAGCCCCGGTTTTTTAGCTTTTTGACAGACTTAAGACTGCTATAGGGCTACCTTATCTTTAGGTCTGTAGTTGTGTGAATAGGGCGGTTAATTAAGAAAGTTTTTGACTAACTGCGGCCAGATTTCCACATTCCCTTTGAATTTTCTTATCTTCGTTCTTAAGTTTTTCCAGTACACCCCTTCATTCTTAAGTCACTATTAATCTTGAGGAAATAGCTTTGTAATGGTGATTCAGAGCTGTCCCATTCTGAAGTTCTACGTAAATTGCGCATATTAAGTTACGACGCCTACTCAGTATATCCCTTCTTAAATATATGCACTGAAAAAGCCGCATTTTCTTAATTGTGAATGAGGTCCCTTATTTGCACCTATAAGATGTTTCATAAAGACTTAACCCACAACGGAATATTACATGGGCTATTGTTTTTTTTTTTTAATATATTTTTCTGAAATTAATGCAGGGGTTTCCCATGTAGATGGGACATTAGATTGCACATTCAAGAGTAGGATACACAGAGGATCTGGCTTTGACTCTCCGCTGCGCCAGAGGGAAGATAATTACTGTTTACTCTCCTTTTTTTACAGGACCAGGAGCAGAGGGCACTGGCACCATTTAGTTCCTGGCCAAATTTACTTTGTATTGTATCAGCCAAAATCATATCCAGGAGGATGTTAGACTAGAGGAATATAACTATAGTGGGTGGTAGGGGTGTCGCTGTCACTGGGTCTAGAGGGGAAGGGGGCAAGGCGTTCTCCTCCTGACACGCATTGTAGCTATGCTGCCTCCAGTCCTCTCCACTCTGCTCTGGAAACACTTCATTGCATATTATTTTCAGTGTGGAGAACAGCTGCATCACTGGGCTCTCTTGGGATTGTGCTACGGGGCCAGATGTTTCCTACTGCTGTCCCTGGACCAGAGAAACATCCTTGTTGCCTCAACAGCTCTGATAAGACATGGACATGAAGATATGTTTTATAGTCTGCTTCTTCTATCTTTGATACCAGGCTCATTACCCTCTATAGGCCAGATCCCGGCCTGAGTTCTTTTTATGTTCGATCGCATAATGTATTTATGCTATAGTAAATACTATGCACTCCCCTAGGCACTCCCCTCGCTCGTACGTAAATTACTCATTTTACATTGACCAAACCCTACCTTAACCCTACCTTAACTTTTCCAAGCGTAAGTATGGACGTATGTAATGGATTGACGTACATAACGACCTAACCCGGCGCATACTGTACAATTTAAATGCCTCCCTCTGCCCACAAAGCGTATTTCCGGGTGTCGTGTGGTTGACCTGCCCCTTCGTTCGTATTTACGCAAAAGTTACGCACAATCAGTTACGTCTGCGGCGCGCAGGAGCGTATTTCGTTCTGGATCTGGCCCTATGTCTGGATGTGGTTTGCCGATATGGTGGTCTTTTTAGAATGGAGACCGTTGATGCGACTCCTACAGTCATGAAGATTCATCCGCTGAAAGGTAAGCGTTTTAAGCTACCCGACCCTTAACCCTTTCCTAACCCACACCCTTTGCTTTCCGCAGCCTAAGCTAAACCTTCTTCTTTGCCAGCCCTATTCCTCCATCCCCGCAGCCTAACCTTATCCATCCATGCCTCATAGCCTAACCCTAACCTTTCACTTAAGCCCTAACCTTAAGTTAGTTCGTACTTAGACAGGGGTAGTGCAGTGGATGTGGTCTACTTAGATTTTGCAAAAGCCTTTGATACGGTGCCACACAATAGATTGGTGCACAAAATAAGGGAACTGGGTCTAGGTAGCAACATTTGTACTTGGATCAAAAACTGGTTGGAGAATAGGGAACAGAGAGTTGTGATAAATGGAAATTATTCTAATTGGTCAAAAGTTTTAAGCGGTGTACCTCAAGGTTCTGTGCTGGGACCAGTCCTTTTTAATATATTTATTAATGACCTTGGTGATGGTTTAGAGGGCAAGTTTTCCATTTTTGCAGATGACACTAAACTATGTAAGGTAATAGAATCTGAGCAAGATGTAGCGTCCTTGCAGAGGGACTTGAGTAAACTAGAGGATTGGGCGACCAAATGGAAGATGAGGTTTAACATAGATAAATGTAAGATTATGCATTTAGGGATCAAAAACAAGCATGCAATCTATAAATTAAATGGGGTAAATTTAGGAGAATCTTTAATGGAGAAGGATTTGGGAGTGCTTGTGGACAATAGACTTAGCAATAGTGCTCAATGCCAAGCAGCAGCTGCAAGGGCCAATAAAGTATTAGCATGCATAAAAAGGGGAATAGATGCAAGGGAAGACTGTGTAATTTTGCCACTATATAAAGCATTGGTGAGGCCTCATCTAGAATACGCAGTTCAGTTCTGGGCACCAATCCATAAAAAAGACATATTGGAACTAGAAAGGGTTCAGAGAAGGGCAACAAAATTGTTAAAGGGTAGGGAGTCATTGAGCTATGAGGAAAGGCTAGCCAGTTTAGACATGTTTACTTTAGAAAAGAGGCGTCTAAGAGGAGATATGATCAATATATACAAATACATCATGGGCCAATACAGAGAACTTTCAAAGGAACTTTTTACCCCAAGGACTGTACACAGGACAAACGGGTGCACCCACTAATGTTACAGTAAAAGAAGTTTCACAACCATGCCAGGGAAGGGTTCTTCACAGTAAGGGCAGTCAGGATGTGGAGTCACTGCCAGGGAAGGGTTCTTCACAGTAAGGGCAGTCAGGATGTGGAGTCACTGCCAGGGAAGGGTTCTTCACAGTAAGGGCAGTCAGGATGTGGAATTCACTGCCAGAAAAGGTTGTGATGGCAGATTCACTGGATATGTTTAAGAAAGGATTAGATACATTTTTAGCAGAAAAGGACATTCAGGGTTACCAGGACCGCTAATTTAAATAAAGGACAGTAGTGGAGCAAGGTAGAAATGTATGTATTTATTTATCTTAGGATTGCAACAGTTTTGATGTTGCTTTATATGGATTAACTTCCAATATAAAGATAGGGATCGCAGGAGATCCAAAATAGGTTGAACTTGATGGACTGTTGTCTTTTTTCAACCTCATCTACTATGTAACTATGTAACTATGTAACCTTAACGCATTCCCAATAGCAATGTTCTATTTCCAGATTGTTTTGAGCAATGATACAGCAATCAATCAGCTGATATCATTTTCTAAATCAGGTCGGCCAAACCAGCAACTGCATCCCCTATGGTCTCGCTCCTTTACCACCTGCAATCATATAAGAGTAATACTAATAATATCAGTAATCAAATAATACCAGCATATACCACAGCTCCTTACAATGGTAATAGGCATAGTATTAAAGCTGGATATTAAACAGACAAAGCTACATGAAGACGATGCATATATACTGGCAATGTATAGTCACTTTAATTGTGTTCATGAGAGTAATGCTTTCCAGGCAGTAAAATGCAGTGTTCACACTCCAGCTTATTGCTGTTTCCCTGTCACACATGACTGCCTCAGAACTGAGAACTCAGCATTGCAGCTGAATGGATCTGTAGTTCTCATATGTGATACAGAAATAACATTTTAAAGCTGAATGTACTAAACTACCTTGTTACAATTACTATACTGCAGTGTAATTATGTAAAGTCCATTTGTCTCTTGTATAACATTGGTTGCATTGTTATTGGCTAAGTCATAGCTAACCATTAACTAGCCAGGCTCCCTGGAGTTTCAATCATTTTGCATTGCCTTCTTCTGGGAACAGTTTGCTCATTTCATAGATTCTTTTTATTGTAATTTTCCCTAAGTAGCGGTTTGGAGGCCATTGGATTTTCCTTGCTTCCAGCCACGCGAAGGCAAATCCTGTAGATTTGATCTGTAAACAATATTCCGATATGTGGAAATGTAATAACTTCACAATAGAGGAACGTGTTCACGGAATTTGCCTGTTGTCTTTATCCAGTCTTGGTTGTAGATGAAATCCACTTGTTTATACAATCAGTGTAACAAAGAAATTCAAGTATTATAGTATTTTGTTCCTATTTATTTTCATTCTTTTTACAATAAGGCGAGAGAATTACTAATTCACACAATAAACAAAAAAAATGGACCGTAAGGTTAACATTGAGGATAAAAATGGTCATTACCTACTTCTGCCTGACCTTCTCAATGAGAAATGGGTTACCTTAATATCCCCTCTTTGTTCTAAATTCAGGGCAAGTGTTCTTTCTCCGTCAGCTTTGTAAATGAATACAGAGACACAGAAGGGGCAACCTTGTTCTTCTAGGCCACTTTAATCTGGTCTTAGACCCAAAATTATCTAAATCCTGTATAACTTTGACCTCCTCTACTCAGGAATCTAATGGCCCCTCTGTAGCTTTTAGGAAGCTTTTGTCAGAATTTGATTTATATGATGTTTGGCCCAAAGGTAGAGACTTTACATATTTTTCCAATGACCATAACTCTTATTCCTGCATAGACCTTGTCCTAACAGACAGGTGGTCCCTCCAGCATTCCTATTGTATCCAGATTCTTCCAATTACTTGGTCTGATCATGCCCCTTTATTATGATAGTGGAATTAATTGCATTCGAGAGTTCTACCGAGGCCTTGGAGACTTTCAGATTACTTACTCACATCTATAAAAACCAAAAAAGCCTTGTCGGATGTTTTGGATCTTTTTTTTTTGCAAACGAATAACCCCTCAGATACCCCTCTCTCAACTCATTGGTGTTCTTTGAAAGCAGTGATGCAGGGTGTTGCAATTCAAACTAGTGTCATACTTAAAAAGTGATATCTCCAAGCCCAAGCTTCTATCAAAGCTAAAGTTACCACATTAAAACTACAAAATCAGGTAGCTCCGTCTAAAGTTCTTCATAAGATCTCTCAGCTGTGAGAAGTCAACTTCAAAAATGACTCATGATCTGCACTTAAGTTGCTCTCACTAGACTACGTCAAGCTTATTACCTAACTGGTAATAAAGCTGGAAAACTTCTAGCTAAAAAGTCGAGGGCCAGGCAGGCACATTACCGTGTTAGGTTTCTGGATTCTCCTGGGGGTGTTAGAACTGTAAATCTAGTTGATATAGAAAATAAATTTGCTGAATATTATGCTCAACTTTATCATTTGAATAAAGACTTTCATACCTTTCAACCTACACCTGATTGAGAAAAACAAAAGAAAACACTGCACTGAAATATATCATAGATGAATAATCCATTATGTCACTAATATATATATGAAGGGTAATACCAATCAGAACCACTAGGTGATCGGGGTGCAGATAGATGGCATAAGGGACATGTTTATACAAAAATTTGAAGTTGAAAGACAGACTTCAAAGAAAAAAGCGCCTGTTATTTAATTGCACACCTCCGGAAAAACCGTAACTTACCCTGACTTTATTTTACACATTACACATAAATCTGTTGCCACCGAATATTAAAGCACTGTATTAATATCTAGGGTATAATATTGATTAGAAATATTTCACAGGTGGGCAGAAAAAGAAAAGGAAACTTCCTTTTTTAGAACTCTCAGAATGCGTTGATTAAATCAATATATTTAAAGTCATGAGAAAAAAAGTTACTCCTCAGTACTTGCATAATTGTTGTACACAGATATATTAGATCAGCAAGCTCAGAAAGAAGAAACAATTATATTGCTATTTTAAAGCCAGGGAAAGACCCATCTTCATGTAAGAATGATCGCCTTAAAATTTATGCAAAACTTCTTGCAAACTGTATTAGTCCTCTTCTCACCCATTTTATAGACCAGTGTTTCTCAACCTCGGTCCTCAGGGACCCCTAACAGTCCATATTTTCTAGGTTTCCTTAAAGAATCAAAAGTGATATAATGAGCAGCACCTGTGGATCTTTTAAAATGTGTCAGTTAGTAATGAACACACCTGTGCTCCAGCAAGGAGACCTGGAAAACATGCACTGTTAGGGGTCCCTGAGAACCGAGGTTGAGAAACACTGTGATAGACCCTGACCAAGTGGGCTTTGTCCCATCTCATCAAGCATCAGACAACACTCGCAGAATTTTCAACCTCTTAGAATGAATTTCTTGTAATAAGAATCAGTGTATTTTACTTTCGTTGGATGCAGAGAAAGCCTTTGATAGGCTACACTGGCTTTTTATGCAGGAAGTACTCTGCAGATATATATTTAAGGATAAGACCTTACGCTCTATTCTTGCTTTCTACTCTGGGCCTACAGACAAAGTTCTTAGTAATAGTTTCCTTTCTACCTCTTTCCTTATTTCAAATGGAACAAGACAGGGCTGTCCTACGTCCCCTTTAATTTTTGCACTAGCTATCAAACCTCTGGCTGCTAGAATACATTCCTCTAGTAGTTTTCCTAGAATTAAAAGTGGTGTTACTGAACACAAACTCTGTTCACTGATGATGTACTACTTTTCACATCCAACCCGGAGAAATAAGGGTAAATAATAATAATAATAATAATAATAATAAAAGTAGTAGCCGGCACCAATTAATGGTGAGTGCAGGTGGGGTGGTTGCTGAGCCCATTAAGTTGCCGGGATCCATAGCAACAGCACTTCTCACACCCACTATAGTTATGCCACTGCTCCCTTGGTAGTTACATCAAAGCTTATAAAGGTCCCTTTTTATAACCTATGACAGTTTCCACACTGTCAGAGAGGTTATAAATAGGGGACCGATAGTGCCAGAGCTGTTATTTGTGGCAGGAATACTAAGAAGAAGAATCTCCCAGCCACTTCTCTCCTGATTCTACAGAATACATGCCCAAGACACCAGCAATCAATGCGATAGAAGCAAGAATACTTCAGAGCTGTAAGTAAAAATATATATATATTTTATTATTATTACTTATTTTATGACAATTAAAAGTTAGCATAATTGTACAAAGAAGGATGCGCTTAGAATAAAGACTCAATTTATTAAAATATACAAATATATATAAATCTTAAATTAAATCTGATGTATCACCAATAGAAGTACAACATCTGCTCATGTACATCCATAAACAATAATAAAATTATGTAAGATGATATTGATATTAGGATAATGATCCACTCATAAATGACATTAAATGCTGTTACAATGTTTCAACCCTAGTAGTTGTCCAATTAATGCTGTTACAATGTTTCACTCCTAGTAGTTGTCCAATTAATGCTGTTACAATGTTACACCCTTAGTAGTTGTTGGCATAGTTACTAATCTCTAGCATTAGGACCTGGGAAGAAAAGACTCTGTCCCATGTATTCAAGATCGCTAATTAAATTTCTATATTTAAACGGAAACTAAGAAGAATGAGAACACTTTCTGAAGAAACCCACAGCGTTAGAAACGTGTCAAAGTGTTTTTTTAATATACTGATCCACCACGCTATACCGCTCTCCTTACTACTGAATTGTGTGCAAATTGTACCATTGTTATCAGTCACGGAGCAAATCCACTGGACCCTGAGAGACGCAAATAACCTGTCGCATACCTGGTGCCTGCAAGCCTTGCCGGAACCTAAGGCGGGACTGTCACTGGAGTGGAACCGAGAGGAGGAATCTCCACCTCCCACAGTCCGGTAATACCATCACATAGGAACCAGACTCCAAATACGAGTCTGCACCCTGATCGCTACAGCGGGAGACCGTGGTGGCATGAAGGATTTGTTGAGTCCACCACATGCAGGATACAGCAGAAGCGTTAACTCCAGTCACTGACAGCAGCAGAGCCACTACTCCAATTGCCCATAAGTACAGCGTGATCGTGAGTTGCACATATCGTTTTTTGCCACACTGTATGATCTATTGTTGGATTTGAGAGCCTTAATGGGATTCATAGTAAATGTGGTCAACTCCAAACTGACTGACCGAGACAAACATCTAGGTCATAACTACAGTGAATTGTGTCGGTGATTGCGAGCCACGATCTATGCACTATATACCACTTATTATAATATCATTGGCGTAAACGCTGTGAATCATACTAACTATGGCTAACTTTAACTGACTGGTTAAGACAATACATCCATGTCAAATTTGCATGACTGCCATATTTCTCAGAGGCACGGAGACGGAAAAGAGCCATATTCAAATAGTTGGGGCTTCAATTATAGCTCTTCATATATGAGTGAATCATTATCCTAATATCAATATCATCTTACATAATTTTATTATTGTTTATGGATGTACATGAGCAGATGTTGTACTTCTATTGGTGGTACATCAGATTTTATTTAAGACTTATATATATTTGTATATTTTAATAAATTGAGTCTTTATCTAAGCGTATCCTTCTTTGTACATTTTTTCTTTTTTATAGGAGTTGGTCACTCCTTAGGTTGCAGCTGAAACTACTCAATTTGTCATAACTATAATATAAAGAGAAATAAACAGCGGATCATTTAATAGTGCACACCTAAGGCAGTAGAGGGATAATGAGTCAAATAATATCATAAAACTTAACTTTTAATGAATCTAATTAATAATAAATATGGGGCGAAATATAGAATAATAATACACGCTGCAATGAAAAAATATAATATATAAACGTTGGTCAGAAGGATTGTAATTTCACGGCTCTAGTAAATAAAGAAGGAAAATACGAGATTGTAGAGATTAATTAGACTGCTGTGTACCACCGAAAGTATAATCCACAGAAAACAGATCAGAATGACTACCTGGCCTAGTGATAAATATCCGTACTGCCCTAGGTGGTGCCTGCCGCCTCACGGCGGAGCTTCGCCCCGCAATGGGGGTATATCTGGCCCTGCACTAATCTAAAGTGCCCAGATACCCCTAGGGAACGTGTGTATCTGATCTGTTTTCAGGGCATAGAGCAGTCCACACCTCATATAATGATATATAATGTCATAACTATACCCTGCATTGTTGAAATAACAGACTATCTATATACTGTTATTGTTCCCTGGCGCTGATTATCCACTGAAGGATTTTCCTTCAGTGATTTGCATTTTAAAAGTTAGCATAGTTTATATGGGGGATACCAATTTTTTTATATTTAGACAACATACATGCCAGTGGCATACTTACCCATTCATTCTCCAGAAACTATGCCGCAGACCCGTCGCACCTGCTGCTGACGTGCCACACTGACCGGACCGGTGTGTATCACTCTATGGGGAGTTTTAGGGTTAGGGTGCAGGATGGGGAGTCTAAGAGTTAGGCTGCGGGGAGGGGAGTTGTAGGGTTAGGCTGCAGGGAAGGGAATCACAAGGTCAGGCTGCAGGGAAGGGAGGGCTAGGGTCAGGCTGCAGGGAAGGA
Organism: Limnodynastes dumerilii; assembly: GCA_011038615.1. Lineage (NCBI taxonomy): Eukaryota > Metazoa > Chordata > Amphibia > Anura > Limnodynastidae > Limnodynastes > Limnodynastes dumerilii. The sequence goes on along the minus strand of WWET01006937.1, from coordinate 34,294 downwards.
GGGTTAGGGTTAGGGTAATTTAAGGGTATGGTTAGGGTTTGGATTAGGAAAAAAATTGGGGCTAGATTCCTACTTACCATTCGCCACTTGGCGAGGCAGAAGCAATTGATTTCTCAAGCACTTCGAAAAAATGGCTAGGAGAGATCAGACCTTTCAAAAAGGGGCCATTCGAACCAGAGACCCAAATGCATTTTAAACATGTTTTCATTGTTTTTTTTATACACGTTTTTTTTTTTAGCATTTTTTTAGTTAAAGACCGCATATACGCAATCTACCTAACGAAATGATACGTAGATTACGTTAAATAGTTACTACGCATGCGTAGTAGCTATTATCAGTAAAATACGGATGTATGTGCTATACGTCCGCTGGTGTGAATCCGGGCTGAAGAGAGGAAGGGTACTCCTGGGATAAACCATGTTGCTTTCAGGGGGAGTCAAGTTAATTGAATTCTTTGCATACAGGGATATATCTTTGAATTGCTTACTGCACACAGATACTGACATCATCACATGTGGTGCAGCGTCGTCAGACTGCCGGATGCCGAGGAGGAGGGAGCGCACGCGGAGGAAGAGGTGGGGTAAGTAAATTATGGGACTCCTGTGGAGGGCTGGTGGCGCATGATGGTAAACTTAGTTGGCTGGTGGCAAATTATGAGAGTACATGGGGGGGTGCTGGTGGCTCATGATGGGAGTATTGTGGTGGGGGAGAGACTGGAGACACATGTTGAGAGTATTGTGGGGGGGGGAGAGACTGGAGACACATGATGAGAGTGTGTGTGTTTATATATATATATATATATATATATATATCTCTGATAGGTATATGCATGTTAAAGAAAAAAAAAAATTCCAGGGGGGGCCCTGCATTTTTGGCCCCACCATTTCTGATGGCGGCCCTGTACACGACTCTTTAGGTGTTCCAGTGGTCCCTATCATACCCCAACCCTTGGGCAGCTATTTCACCGTCAAGAGTCCTGACCCTCTGTCTTTGAAACACTTATATCAGGAGAGCACAGGTGCTGTTGATTAGCCCAAGCCTGATCACACCAGTCTCCCTGCTGCTGCTCTAAAACCTGGTCAGGATTCTCCACATTACTCCCATGTGGAGATATGCTGTCTCTATCACAATATATATATATATAATTAATTGTTTAAATCACCACATTGCTTTCAGAGATATTAAACAGTAAGTAGACATTGTTGCAACTGAAACCATTTTGTCGGGTTGTTATTGCACACATTTTGATAAAATCCTTCAATACTAGTAAAACATGTTAGGTATTTAAGAGTATCAGGTATGCTGAAAAATTCCAAATTTCATTTAAAAAACTGGAGATCCAGTTTTGCTTGGATAGTCAGCAAATGCTATTGGAAAACCAAAATTGATTTCATATTTACAGGTTATCAGATACTAGAGATCTAATATTTTCGGTTTACTGCATACATTTTACCTTGGAATTGTGCAGAGGTCACCTTAGATTGCACTGAGGTCACTGTAGATTGCACTGGTAGACAATGTAATTGCTATCATTTTTGGAGAATGAGATTGCTACACAGGAGGATTTCATATCACCCTCAAGTTGAAACGGAGTTAAATTGTAAAAATAAAATCTATTTTTTTTCACTAGGTGGATTCACAAGTTATTTGTATTCTGTGTTTTTTATTACTGCTGAAACACAACTGCCTATAAAAAGGCTAGCAATTTATTAGAGTTATTTATTTACTGCATCAACTGCAATTAAAGTGTTTTGTTGCTTTTCATTATTCACCATCACAGAGTAAGTTCTTCATAATTACTATATAATTATTTTCATTTTGATGTAATGCATATAACTCAACAATATTCTATACAGCATTATTATTCCTCTCATGAAGAACTCTTGATACATTCATACAAGTGACTCAAAAAATGTGTCTTGACATCTGCATTGGGATTTACTGTACTAAACTCTTTTTCCTGCAACATTACTTAGAGTAACATTCCCTAAATCTCAACGTCTCACACTGGGATAGAATCATTTGCTCAGCCAATTACTCAGACGTGGTCAAGATGATGCTAACGGCAGTTCGTGTGCTTACAGATTATTAAAAAGTCCGAGTGGCTGTATTAAATCCAATGCAATCTAGCATATGAATACTCCATCACTGTAATGCTTCTGCTAAGCCCCTTAATCAAAATGTCTGTGTGCATTTGCATCATTTTAATGTTATTGTTTTTATTTGTTTTCATTTGCAGGTGCTTATAAATATGACAGATTGACAGTCTAGAGAGAGTTCCATTTCAGAGTAGATAAGCAGCTAAAGCAGATATGAAAAGATCATGCATTGCAACATTTTATGATATCTGGTCATGCTCCACGGTTGGTTCCAGCAGCTTACAGTGCATAAAACTTTAGGATTAGTGCTGAGAATTACAAATACCTATTCTGACATCACGCAGTTACTACAAAAGTGCTGCTAAAAGGGATCGTTAGCCAAAATGTCACCCTTATATTAGGCCAGTGGTTCCCAACCTTTAAGCTGTAAACAAACTTATCCTGATTATGGTTTCATGTTGGACTATTTTCATTTGTAAATAGAAATGATGAGTTAGTAAATTGGAGTACACATAAAAACAAGTTATACTTGATTTAATTTTCTTCTACATTATTGTTAAAATGATATATCTCACACACCTGTCTTAAGCGGAGTACACACTTTGGGCCGGATTCAGAGCTCCGGCCGCAATGCAATTGAGGCCGGAGTTCTGCTAAAAGTGCTACTGCGCATGCGCAGTAATTTTGGACCGTAATCTACGTCACTTCTTGCAACGTAGATTGCGTACACGCGGTCTTTAAGACCACGTGTACGCAATCTATGTAGCGAAACGCAACCTGATTCACCCGTAATACCCTGATTCACACTTAATAACGTTCCTAAATATAAGCAGGCTGTGTGCATATATTGGTGGGTTTTTTTGCAATTTGCCAGACGTTATGAAAAAAACTCATCAAACATGAAGTTCATCTCCATACTTAGTGACATCCGTAAGAAGGCAGTTAAGGCAAGTGGGTGAGGGGGAAGCAATTGAATAGGGCTGAATGGGCTGGTTGTTGAAGCCTGCAAAGATTCGCCATTAAGGTGCGTAGTTTTGCGAATCCACGCATACTTTTTTCATTCTTAAATATGAATCAGGCCTTTAAACACCAGCCACGGTAATCAGTTTGCAGAAACCAATCGGATATTGACAGAGAAATGAAAGACTTCAGGGACTTTGCTGCATTGTTGAGATAAACATGAGAGATTTTTTTGTAGGAGCAGATAGACATTGTAGAAAGGGAATGTATCCAAAACTCGGGGGAGGATGGAACGTCCGTTCTCAATATAAGCTTAGACTAATCTGCTTCCAATAGGGAACAATTTTTGGGCAGGCCCACCATGTGTGGAAGAAAGTCCTCACTATTGTATACTCAACGGGCCTGATCCTGAGCTACGGCCGCCGTCGCTAGTACATAGTAGCGGCGTTGGGACGCTGGAGGGGACGTCCTCCAGCGTCCCAACGCTCACGTTACTCCTGGAGGGCGGGGGGAGGTAAGTA
>WWET01006937.1:10291-24192 GCA_011038615.1 Limnodynastes dumerilii | reverse complement strand
CTACACACAAAAGAATTACAATTAATTTACACCCCTCAAATTGGAGGATGGATTAGCTTAGGTCAGGGTTCCCGACTCTCCCGGAATATGCGGGAGACTCCCAAAATTTGGGCCATTCTCCCTGTATTCCGGGAGAGCCAGCAAATCTCCCGCATGCCCCGACACCCAAACAATCACCCATGTAATCCATAGAGTTACTAGGGATGGGCGGGACTTGATGATGTCATCAAGTCTCACCCATTCCTTTAACACCTGAGATCACACGTGTAATTGACAGGGGTTGGGATTAATGGCGTGATTTACATAAATCACGTTATTAAGCCCCGCCCCCTCACAGTAATCTATGGCTTCCCTCCGGGTTCTCCTGGAGGGAAGCTTTTAATGGTAGGCAAACCTGGCTTAGGTCTACATTTGCACCTGTTTTGCCCTTAACAAAGATGTAAGTGCAGCTTGGAATCAGCCCTTGTATGTGCTTTTTTGAACTTGCTCCATTGCTGCACAAGTGCTATGTTTAAAATCTGTGCTTACTTTAAAAAAATAAAATGAAAAAACATAAAAAGTGTGCATTTTTTTTCTGTTTCTACTTCTGTTATTCTATCATTTTTATCTTTGGGTCAGTTTGACCAACATGTTTTGACACCATACAATGATTATACGTAGTATATTTAGAACAAGTATCAAGTACTTCTTCATTTTGGTCTTTTCAGTATTTGTTTGGTTTCTATGGTCTCCGATATGGGATATGTTTTAACCATTTTCAGACAACGTAGGTACAGGGACACATAGATCGCTTCATGATGAGCTACAGACATTGCTGTGACAGCATTGAACTCTGCTTAATGTTTTTGTCAGCTTGACAAGTAAAAAAAAAAAAATGTATTCTCATTAAATCCTACCCCCGAACATTTTGCCGCAGTTGACTATTTATGGTTACGTGCTTCATTTTACTGTGTTCTATTTCAGGGTTACTAATAGTGTTTCATGCAGTGAGGCAGAATACTCAATATATACTCTGCAGTATCATTTTTTTTTTAAAAAAAACCCTATGAAACAGCACCTAAATACATTGGGCAAACTTCATACAATAGCAGAGAGGGAAATGGCTAAGCAAGAGATATTGTTAATCAGCATTTATAGAGAATATGAAATTGTTTAGCAAAGTGATTTGTACACTAACGATTCATGTTCTTATGACTTGATGTTAATTCACTATTAAACATATTATTAAAAACTGGAATATAGAGTAAAAAAAAATCAGCCATCCAGAAATGTGACACTTTTATGAATTAATTGCCAAAATTTATTATTAATGGATTAATGATGATCATTACTAGTAAACTCAACAAAGTGTTTACAAATAACCCTATTGACAACTCATTTCAGTAAAAAATTTTAAATAAATAATGACAACTTGCTGAACATTTTGCCCATCACTGCTGCTATTTTGAAAGCTTTAAGTTTAAGCAAACATACATTTTTGAAAGTCACTGGATGTAATTCAGATGCCAGCCAGGAATATTATAAATCATTTTTCAATCTTCACAAACATTATACATTTCTCCAAGAGGGTGGAAAAAGAAACAGCAGGGCCACATTAATAAAAGGGTCAATCAAGTAGTTCACCATTAAAGATACTTGGAGCTTGAGTAACTGAGAGACTTCTATCAGATAGCCTACTAGTCAGGAAGGTCCGGACCATTTTTGAACATGTGCCTGGGAGAATTTTTTAATATGTTTTTGCTTTTGTAATATCAGTTGTGTCATTTCCATGTCTGGACGTTTATAGAAAACCAACTACTTTAAACTGATATTACAAAAGTACAAAGCAAAAACATATTAAAAAAATTCTCCCAGGCACATGTTTAATAAATACAATTGTTAAAACACAATATGGTAATAACCATAAAATCAAAATACAATATAAATGGTATAAAACTTGCATCAAGATTGCATACACCAGAGCAATATTATAGTTGTGGTCCTCATGCAGAATAAGTATGCTGGTAACTAGCTGGATACCGATGACTTATATATGGTGGCCACCATTAAACTTTATATCAAAATTTGATCCAGGGATAGAGCCAGATACTAAAACAAAAACAATATCCAAAAAATAAAAGTACAGTGTCCAAAAAAGAAGAAAAAGAGGTTTATCCACACTATTATAGAGATCAATGTATTCTCTGATTTGATGTAAGAGTGGTGCACACTCGGGATGTGTATGATATAAAGTGGTCAGAAATGGTGAGACATAATGCAACATTTTCTCACTTTGCTCTATGGGGAATAATAAAAAAAAAATAACTTATTTCAACTGATTAATAACATCAGCTTACTTACCGAATCGGCGTGTGTAAGTTGGCCTTTGCAAGCACACTACGCATGCGCACGCCAGATGTTACACATTAGGGGCCGTATGCACCGTATGCAGAGCTCCAGCCGCATTGCATTTGCGGACGGAGTTTTCCAATATGAGCTACTGCGCATGCGCAGTAATTTTGTTACGACATCTATGTTACTTATTGCAACGTAGATTGCGCATACGCGGTCTTTAAGACCTGCATACGGCCCTAGAACTTTAAACATACTGAACTGCGCTCTGTGTGCTCAGAGCTCCATTCTTTAGGGCGTGACAGCCTTCTGTATATTTGAATAAACACATTGGGGTAGATCCAGACCTAAGTGCTTGTTATTTTACATCGCGTAGCGTATTTACTCTAGCTTATTTTCTAGGCACTCCCCTCGCTCGTATGTACTTTGGCAGTTTTACGCTTCCCAAACCCTACCTTAACTTTCCAAAGCGTAACTACTGACGTACATAAAGGCTTCACGTACGTAAGTGCCTAAGCACGCCCATACTGCGCGATTTAAATGCCTGACCCCGCCTCCGAAGCGTAATTACGGGTGTCGTATGGATGTCACATCCCTTTGTTACGTAGTTACGCTGTTGATACTAGGCTGGTATGTACATTCAGAGTTATGTGGCGTAACATCTGCTTTGCGCATGCGCGGTAAAAACTAATGGGCAATTTTATGTCAGCAGCTAGTGTAAAATCGCTTGCGTACGTAGTTTAGAATCTGGCCCATTGTTGGCGGAGGGAAGCATTTATATTTTACAGTATGGGCAGGGTTAGGCATTTCCATATGTCAGAGCTTTCTATACGCACTGAGTTCTGGTAGGGTGAAGGTAGGGTTATGGACACGCCAGCCAGCAAAAATCTGTCCATGAGAGGGGAGTGTTATGGGAGCGCACTAGTCACTTGTGTATAGACTTTAGCAACTGCGTGTATGTGCATATCGGGCAGCAATATCCGCACATCTGTGAAACTGGATAGCTAACTACTCCCGATAGCCAGGTCCTACCTTTACTTTCGTAACTTTTGGGAATTGCAAATGGCGGTGACGTGAAAGTCTGGATCAAGACACTGGGAGATGCCTATACTATATATTGTAGTACCAAAACAATTCCGTGCTATCACAACCTGCCTATCTGTCATAAGCTTTTACAAGTGACATTCTGCTGAAGACTGGAGAGGTTGAAATGTGTCCAGACGGAGCAGCACAGTTGTATGGGCAGATTCATAAGAGTGGTCACAATCTGATCCAAATGAGAAGAAAATAGGGTTATATTAGAACTCAATGGACCAATTACAGAGTTTGCACTTCTCAGCGACAATAACATTATCTAAAAACTATAACTTATATAATTTGTTAGAGTAAAATAGTTATATAAAACATTTAGAAACACATCTATTCAATAAATAGTAAAAACATTAAAAACATTGAGCACAGAAAAGAGATATAAATCTAATGAAAGTGGATGAGATGCACACTTCATAACGTTAGCCCACCTACGCCCGCAAAGTGGGGTGTGTGGAGGGGAGGGTGCAAAAATCAGTATCAAACTGTTCTCAGCAAAACCTTGACGCATTTCTTCACTTCTAGTAGTTGTATGTTGTCAGCTTCGTAGTTACATATGTCACTAATTAATAATTGACAGGTGCTTAATGAATGGATTCTCCAACTAATAAGTAATCTTTTTAGAAACACAATTTTCAACATTAAATATAAAATAAAAAATTTACTTAAATCATTAAACCCCCTATAAGAGAGTGAATAGAACAATTACATGCTCAGACTGAGAGAGCATTAAATAGGGTTATATCAGATCTATGGATCTGGTCTTCAAATATCACTGGTGCAGCTAACTTGTGTACTATTCTTGTGTGTGTGCTGAAATAGACTTATCCTTATGCCCATTTCAGCATTATTTGTATATATTTGTCAGAGGTGGCTGGTTATTATTCTAAGCATGTGAAGGAATCTTATGCAAATCTCCCATGCAATGGCTAGCTGCAAATGGTAATGTTAACTATAGTCTACATACTTCTAGCCAGGAGGCACAAACAATGCTGTCTAGTTTGCAAACAAATGGAACAGATTTTAAAATGGCACTAATATATTCAAGTCATGAAACAACATATCAGTAATAACTCGATGAAGTCAGTAATCTTAATTCCTAGCATCAGGAGGAGATAATTACTTCTGAACACTAATATATCCAATCCCTACTTTTATTTTATCCTGTAGCTTTATTTAAGAGGGTTTGGGGCGGTTGAATTTTAATCAGTCATTTCCTACGTACTATAATGTAAACACAAAGAAAATAAATTCAACTACACAAAGTCACAATCCCCAAACACAACTAAAGATATATTGAAAAATATCACAGCCCTTTGCAGCTATTTATCTACAAACACTGTATCATATTCTACCAAAACACAAAGCAAATATTAAATAGCTAAGAATACTAAAATGATACTATTATAATGAATAAAGAAATGTAGTCTTTCAGAGTGTGTTAATGTGGCAATATAAAAGATATTCAAACACACTTCTCCCCCAGAGGTTTCATCTCTCTGTAGCAATTTCCTCAGAGGGAGTAATAGTTCAATACAATGCTTAGAGGGGCTTATATTGGCTGTATGTGATTGTCCATATAAATCAGCCTTGGCCACAGGCTTATACAGTTCTATGTACCATATAAAACATGCACAGATTTCACTTTAACAGTGTGATATTTGTATATCTATATTTAATGTACAAAATGAAATACAGCAAAGCCATGCATCATTAAAATAAATTTGCAAATATTCTGCCTTATTTTATTGTTGCTAACCATAGAGTTAGTTTTATTTATTACATTAAAAAAATGTCATTGATTTTGAATGTAAGTTTTCTAGGTATAATAGATTTACATTTACAGTGACTCACTCAATTGGTAGCACTTCTGCCTCACAGTGCTGAAGTCATGAGTTTGATTCCATTACCTTATCTGTATGTTCTCCCTGTGTCTGCATGGGCTTCCTCCAGGTGCTTCAGTTTGCTTCCATAATCCAACAACATGCTCCTAGGTTAAATAGCAACGGACTAAAATCGGTGGGAGTCAGTAGAGACAACTGAAAAATTATTTTAGGCTGTCTCTATTTTTAATAGACAGTCTTTGCTATTTTATTTTTGAATGGGTGGGAATGCCGACCAACATACTCACCCATTCATTTTCACAAGCACCGCCCGCCGTACTCAACACACCTGCTGCCCACCGCAGACCCCGTTGGATTAGTGAGTAACCCATCTGGGGACTTTACTAGTTAGGGAGAGGGTTAGTATTAGGCTATGGTGAAGGGAGCTTTAAGGTTAGGGTCATGAAGAGGGAGGGTTAGGGTCAGGCTGCAGGGATGGGAGTTTTTGGGTTAGGCTGCGGGGATGGGAGACTTAAGGTCAGGCTGAAGAGATGGGAGACTTAGGGGGAGGCTGTGAGGAGGAGATTCTTAGGCTTAGGCTGTGGGGAGGGGAGTCTTAGGGTTAGGCTGCGGGGAAGGGAGGGCTAAAGTCAGGTTGCGGGAAAGGAAGGGTTAGAGTAAGTATTAGGGAAAGGGTTGGGTTAGATTACATACTGTCATGATCATGACCTTCTGAGTTCCTAGCACCTCCTGGTTTTTACTCTTTGATGCAGGCATTTGTGCACAGATATGGCTCATTCTGTTGCTGTAGCTCACTCATCAGCTGCTCTGTTTAAACCTCCCTCTGACATCCCCTCACTGTCAGAGCAACAGGTAATCTAGACTGCTTAGTTTGCATCCTTGAATCCTCTCGTGTGTTCTGGCTCCCTGGTTCCAGGTCCTGTCTCCAGTCCTTGGTTCTAGCTATCCAGTCCTTGTAAGCCATTAAGTCTGATTCTAGCCAGTGTCTCCTGTGCCTGCAACTTCCATCTAGTCTTGGGAGCCAGCCCAGCACTACCTTCGGCAACCTTCGGATCCTGTCCACCATCTTGGCATCTGTGCATTTGTCCAGAGGACCGCAACATGCCACTGGACTGCAGCTTGCAGTTAGAGATTTAAAAACTAGGAAAGAAGGGTTCGCGCTTACAGTTCATAGTCTTTTCTTCTTCCTTTATCTCTTGTCCAGTACTTCCTTTATTAACAATGTCTTCTTTCTTTTTCACTTGTAACTGTCCCCGTTCCTTTTATATACAATTCTTTCCTTTCTTTTCTTATGCCAATAGTCTCTGTCACTTTGATTTTCTTTCTTCTTATCCTCCAGGGGTAGGACCTCAAAACAAATAGAAATTGTCCTGAAGGATAAGAAGAAAGAAAATCAAAGTGACAGAGACTATTGGCATAAGAAAAGAAAGGAAAGAATTGTATATAAAAGGAACGGGGATGGTTACAAGTGAAAAAGAAAGAAGACATTGTTAATAAAGGAAGTACTTGACAAGAGATAAAGGAAGAAGAAAAGACTACGAACTGTAAGCGCGAACCCTTCTTTCCTAGTTTTTAAATCTTTAATTTAGATGTGTCTTCCGAAACAGGTTTTATATATTACTGTGAGGGAGTGCACTTTTGGAAAGGTTGGTCCTCTTGGGACCAGAGTGTAACCTGTAGGAAGGAGGGGATCGCAGCTAGAGGGGATATCTACTTTTTAAGCTTGCAGTTAGACTCTGGTCTGGTGTGGTCCATTTACAGACTGGCACTGAGTCTGGTGCATGACACATACTTACCATTTGGGGAACCGTGTTTGGTGCTCCAGGGATCAATTTCTTTGCCTCTTTGAGGAGAGAATGACCCTTTCAAAATAGGGCCGTTTTCAGCGGGGACCCAGACCCGACTAAAATGAACCCTAGTCTGTGTGTGTATTGGGGAATTGAGACTGCAATCTCCAATGGGGCAGTTAATGTTTGCTTTAAAAGTGGAACGTGCTGCATTATACAATAGCTCTATATAAAAGCTAAAAAAACTAATTTATTAGTAATAAAGGACTGAATGCACATGTGCAGTACCAAGAATTCAGCATTGGAACACAGCTTCCCGATGCTGCATTCTGTGAGGAATTCAGTCTCTGCATGTGGAGCAAAGGAGGACTCATTCACCGTGCATACAACATACGCATTGTGGGTGGGGATAGTATGGTAATAGAATAGTAAGGACTTGGCTAAGCCCTTACTTACGACACAGTTTCCGCATGCACAGTGTTGAGTGGAAAATACTTAAGACAGGGTCCAGGACTCAGACATCCCTTCCGCACAAAGGAGTGCAGGAGAAAATGCGCTATTCTCCTACGGACTGTTCTGCGGACATTAGGATAGCAAATTCCATAGCCTCCATTACTCTTCTTAATCAGATAAAAATAAAATATACTTGAGGGGAACTGAAATTAATTTTTTATGAAGATTAGCTTAAGCTCTATGGGCCAGATCCTGAGCTACGTACGCTAGAGTATTTACACTAGCCGCTGTTGTAAAATCGCCAATTTGTATTTACTGCGCATGCGCACGGCAGATGTTATACTACATAACTCACATCATACATAACTTCAGCGTAAATACGAACGAAGGGTCGGGTCATCCGTACGACACCCTGAAATACGCTTTGTAGGCAGAGGGAGACATTTAAATCATACAGTATAGGCTGGGTTAGGCAGTTACGTACGTCAATCCATTACATACGTCCGTACTTACACTTGGAAAAGTTTGGCAAACATAAATTGAGTAAAGTACGTACGAGCGGGGGAGTGCCTAGGGGAGTGCATAGTACTTACGATAGCGTAAATACACTACGCCTACGAACGTAAAAAGAACTCAGGTCTGGATATACCACTATGTAATAAATATAGGTCAATTTTTTTATGGAGAAAGAAATAAATTAACTGGGTTTACTTGATAGGATAATCATGATGATCAGACAATCATAGTACATGGCATGGGCTGATTTGTTGGAATGCTGACATAAAGTTCCTTAACGAACTGATGTGATAATCGGACCATTTAGTATAATTGACCATTTAGCCTCCGATATGTTGATACTATAAGGATTGGCACTGAGCGGTGGGAAGATAGCCTCAATTATTGGGCATTGTGTTTCCATTACCGGAAAGTGATGTCAGTCACCAGGGATATTGCATAGTGTCAAAGACTGCGCTCTATGGATCAAAGTATTGTATAAAATGTAAGAGGTTGTGACACACAGAGAATCACAGGAAAATGGCAGAACAATAAGAAGTGGATAATCTTTTTTTTCACAGAGTACCTCAGTGAATAATAATGTGTAAGGTTAATATAGTCCAGTTAAAGACAAGGGGCCTGATCCAGACCTACGCTCGCACGCTCGTAAGCGTAAAGCGCCAGAAAAAACGCACTGCGCATGTGCATAGTGACAACTTCCAGTTGTACCAAAGACCTTTTCGTAGCGGCGATTCGGGCGTCCGTATTGTTTGCGTTTTTTCTGACGACGGGGCGTGTTTATAGTACGAAGTTAGTACGGACGCTGGAGTTAAGGAATGTAGGTGGGGGGATCCATTTAAATTGTACAGTATGGGCGTGCTTAGCCTGCTATGAACAGCGTGTCGCTACGAAAATACGTACGAACACAGGGAAAAGTTAGGGTAGGGTTCGGCGGGCGTAATGAAAGGAAGGTAAGGGGAGTGTCGTGGGGGTGAAAGTTTTTACGCTGCAGCGGTAATACGCTCCGCTCTCATGCGTAGGTCTGGATCAGGCCCAAGGGCCCGTATTCAGAGTACCGGGTGTATAACATATACGTCCAGTGTTTAGTGATTTTTACTACTGCACATGCGTTTCAGTCTGCATTTACGCAATCTACGTAAGAAAAAGATATGTAGATTACGTAAAAAAAATTACTACGCATGCTCAGTAGTAAAAATTGCTAAACACCGGACGTATATGTTATACGTCCAGTACTCTGAATACGGGACAAGACTGCTTGGTAGTAGTTCAGTCTATTTATTAAACAATGTTTCAGGAATAGACATTTATTTATAACACCAACAAAACTTCTGAGATGTAAAAACAGAGCTTTGTCCTTGTGATGTGTTTTGCTAGCTGGTTGTTCAAACAAAGGCAACAGGTAGAGCATGTAGCACTATCCAGGAATTGTATGTTATTAGCAACTTCAAGAAAGGCTCACATACTGCAACTCCCAGGAATATTTACATATATTTTATATTATATTTTATATTTGTTAGGTCATTTATTATTTGTATTAGTTTTATTTGAAACACACTTAGGATTGATTTATATGTTGGTCTTTTGATGCAGCACTATATTGATAATTGTCTACAAAATACAAATCTATAAATCTGTAAACTTCTCTAAGCTCATAAAAAAAATCTGTATTAAAAAACAAACAAACCACATATTGCCAATGTCATGTCCAAGGACACAAATACTGCTCATCTCCATAATAACTATGGGGCTGATTCAGAGATGCGATGGCGAAAAGATCGCAAATATACGCACCTTTGCTAAGATCTTAGCAGGTTCCAGCCCACTGCATAAACAGACACTCCCCTTGCAAACAGCGGTGGATCTTAAACTTAGACCACCATTGACTTGCCTTAACTATACGCTGTCATTTGGGATCTTAAGTGACGTGGGAGCGTACATTTAAGATCCTAAGTGTCAGTCCTCGCCCACTTTCCCTCATTTCCCTGCCTCCCCCGCCGATTTCCATGCAAATCCTTAAGATCTTAAAGATTCGCAGCACTTAAGATCTTAAGTGCTTGCGTGCGATTCAAATTTACGCTCTTAGCAAATTTACGCTCCTAACCGCTACGTAGACGGCGTTGCACTATTACTATGCATGCGCAGTTTTGCGAATTTTCTAGGATCTTAAATATATGCACCTAAGTGCCGTGGAAATCGCATCTCTGAATCAGCCCCTATGTTCCAAATGGTGTAGTGTGACATAGCTACAATACACATATAACTTGTTATATGTATGCTTTTTATGGAAAAATTTGTTTTTCTTTATTTTAAAAATAGAGTTGAACATCAGGTATATGTTTTAAAATATTTAATATCACAACTTTCAAATATATTTGCTACATAAATAATTCATTTTCTTGGTAATAACTTGCTAATGTATGATTTTATCAGCATGCTGTAAATGCTTAAATGTTTCACCGTGTTAATTCTGTCCCATGCAGAGCCCTACACATGTTCATTTGTTTTTTAATAGCGTGCATTTAACCCTTTGCCACCATGTTAATACATTCATTTTCTTTTTCATTCAAGCATGCAACAATTGTAGCTTAAAACTCACTGTAAAAACTATTTAGGCTGTTTGGTTTTTGGATAATCGTACATAAGATAGTACATAGTACATAAGATCAGATCCTTGTTTCCAAGTGGTTAGAGTAGCGATCACAAAGCTGCTTCTATATTGAGGCCCTGTATTGTGGATCTACAACCATCCATTAATCTAAGCTTGAGTGCAAATTAATAAGTAGTCCTTAAAACTACCAATCTAGTGAGAGTCATCTTTGTTCTAGCCTTCCTCTACCTTCCATGTTGGAAGGTAGAGGAAGGCAAAACCACACTGGCAAAATGAGTTCTCCCATAAGGCTTTACTACTGCAGCACCTAAGTAGGGGCTAAATTAACTGACTGCTGAGCTGAGAGCAGAATTGGTAGCTAACAGACAGAGAGACAGAGTAATAGTGAAAAAAGTCAACATGGGCTATTGTTAGGGCTGCTGCCGCTACTCACGTGCGGCCAGCTGCCCCGATATGCTCTCCGGCGCCCAGGCACTCTCGCAGCGTGTACGCTGCACTGCAGGCCTCCGGGGGACTTCCCCTTCCGACGCCCTGCATGGCAACGGCGTCCTAGTTACCAGCTACACGTGGGCGCCGCTGCCGCAGGCAGGCAGCCCACGTGTCCAGTTTTAACCTTGTTTACCTTTCTTCTTCTCTCCGTTCCCAGGGCTGTCCGCCCCCTCAGCCTATCAGGTCTTCCCCACACCTATTTAAGGCGCTTCCTCTCATCACTCAGCGCCGGTTATAGAGTCTGTTCTCAGCCACTGTAGCCTGCTCTTGCTCTTGTTCGTGTGCCTAGTGCCCTGTGTCTAGTGATTTCTGTGTGCCCCAGCCTGTCCTTGCCTTTGCCTGCCCAGTTAACCCTTTTGCTTCCAGTTCCTCTCTCTCCCACCTTATTGTTTTACCCAGCTTGTTTTGTCACCTAGCCTCTCCCGTGTGACTGTTAGTGTTCACCCCTTCGGGGGTTCCCTCTGGTTGTTTGTGTGCGTGACAGTCTCCGTTCGTCTAGTTCGTCACTTTGTCTAGTCCTGTGATCCTCCTAGTCCGCAGTCCCGCGTTTTGTGTTTTTTTTGTAAGTTTGTTCCTGGTAAGTACCTACCTACCGGTTCTGCTCCTGCTTGTTTATTGTTTCTTAGTCATCTTGGGGTTCACTGTGTGGTGTCTTCCTTTCACTTCTACCGGGTCCAAGTTCAACGGAATACGACCACGCCCCCGGGGGGCACAGTCCATCCCCACCACCAGGGGCTCTGGTGAAGAATCCCCGGGTGGTTACGAGTCTGATCCGGAAGCTTGCCTGGCACTTCCGTGGGATCTTCTCGAGGTCACTCCGGTACTTCGCAGGCAAACCCGGAGTACCTCTCCTGGGCCACTCCGGTTCCTCAGGGGTAAATTCCGGGGTGCCATAACAGCTATAAATAGATAGGTCTCAGCTGCAGGTGTTGGTGTGTGTGTGTGACTACATTTTGGGAGTGAGTGACAGTAGAAGGTGAGTTACAGTAGCTCACAATATAAAATCACATACTTCCTGACCCAACATTGGGACTGTCATTGTTAAGGGTTCGGATCACAGAAAATGCCTTGAAAGTATCGGAACCCTAGCGTAACATCTGGAGGGCCCATGCATGTGTAAGTGACCTGAAGTTATCAGGTCTTGATCTGGCCCTATGATTGGATTATGTGATCAATTAACAATAGTGGCTACACAGTTGCTATACAATTGTTACCTTAATGTGAGCACTGATACTAAATGTTTCATATGGTAGTAACAGCAAGAGTCACTATTCCAGGAGATTTTGCAGATCTTGCAAATACATTTTTAAAAATGAACACTTATTCACAGAAACAAATGAAATCTTCATGAAGGTTTCCTCTAAGTGTTTATGACTGAATCCATGTAAATGATAAGGTAAATGCCTTGCTTGTGTACTGTGCTGCATAATGCATCGCCCTTTAAGCTGAGAGCAGAGTGCTGTAGTTACACACGTTACCATAGGGGAGTCTGCAGGGAAATGACAATTTTATAAGACTCCAGCTGTTATCTGCAGCGCTTCTGACATCATCAAGGGGAATTTTGCTTATAGAATGACTGGAAAAAGTCACAGGTAGCATATTGTTGTGAGAACGGTTTGAATAGGTGTGCAATTCAAATGAATATGTAGGTGTATAATATATGTGACATTAAAGGTAGCTTGTGTGCAAATCAGAAATAACCCCCTGCATGGGGGCAGAAAGTAGCTGTAATATCACTATAATGAGTAGCAGATAGAAAGCAGTTAGATTTATTACAGTAGGTCACATACTGAAACTTGCATATTTTTATGTTAGTAACTTAGACCAGGTAAATATATAATTACTTTTGCTTCACCTTTTGGCAAATAGCAACAAAGTGGTTCATTACCTTGCTGGACTGCCTCATCACCTGCTCTATTTAAATCCCTCACTAACTCCACAGCCCTGTCAGAGCAACAGCTATACAGCCTGCTGATTTGTGTCCTTGAGTTCTCTCATGTGCTCTGACTCCCTGGTTCCTGCTTGTGTTACACCGTCTGGTTCCTGCTTCAGTGTTCCTGTATCTCTGGCTCCAGCAAAGCTCAAGTCTTGTCATCGATTCCAGCTTCAGTAACAGTGTCTCCACTACCTGTGACTACTACCTCTGCTCTCCTTGGATCTCGCCTCACTGTCTCTGTTTGTGCACTTGTCCATAGAACCGCGACCTGCCCCTTGCCTGCTGCTAAGTTCATCCCCACCATCAGGGACTCTGGTGAATACCTGGCTTGGGGATAGACTACGCGCCTCTGGTCTGGCGTGGTGCTTTTCTGGACTGGCGCTGAGCTTGGTGAGTGACAATATTACAGATACCAATAACTTTGGAATGGATCCAAAATTTTGTAAAATGTTTGTCTTTCTCATGCAAGGTGAGAAAAACTATCACAAATTATTTGTGTGCACGCATTCAAATACCCCATAATGTATTTGACTCCTCAGAATCCAGACATCCGTAAGGGAAGTCTTTCTTTAGGCAGGGCAGGATCGAGGCATTTTGCGTATAGCGTGTACTCAGGATGGGAGGGGGGTGTATGGTAATTGTACAGCAAGGGCTTAACCCTTACGTACAATCTAGATGTCCACAACCCTGCGAATATTTATCACACAAGTGGAGCTTTACAAGTTTAATTAGCATTAGTGATTTCCTAATCTAAACAAGTGTCCTCTGTGTAGCTGACTGCTATGAATGTTACTTAAATAAGTAACAATTACCTTTTTTAATCAGTTTAAAAAAAAAAATAATAAATA
>WWET01006937.1:0-10238 GCA_011038615.1 Limnodynastes dumerilii | reverse complement strand
ATATATATATATATATATATATATATATATGTTACTATCCCAGCAATAAAAAAATTAATGTTTTACTTTTATTAAATCTTTTGTGCATGATTTTTTCACCTTACCAGGATAAGTGCCTCAGTGTAGTTATATATATAGTTATATATATTATAGTTATAGATCTCTACAGGAATAATGCAAGTAAAGCTGGCCACACACTATAAGACTATCTGGCAGATCAGTCGATTACGTAATAATTTGCCCAATAATCATGTATAGAATGTCATTGACTGATTTCCTGGAATGTAGTAATTTGCTGGAAAAAACATTTGACCTTCCAATAGGATCGATCAGAACTGACCAATCCTATTAGGATTAGAGCAGGGTGGTGGCAAAATACAGTAGCCCCAATTACTAAGCAGAGTGTGTGTCTACTATGCAATGTCCCCAGTTATCAGAACGTTATGTGTGGCCTACTTAAAGTGCTTATTAGTTTGGGTTTGGATTTATTATATCAGATCAAGGTTTGGCCTGAATATCAGACAGTGAGTGTCAGACTCTTTAGTGGTATGGCTGCTAAAAACACTCGTTTATGGGTAGAATTTTAGGATATTTTACCTTGCTTTGACAACATTGTAAGTTGTTTGCTTCATAGCATCAATTATTCTAAGCCAGTGTTAAGTGATTTAATTTAACTATAAACATAGTGCAACATAATTGTGAGCGAAAGCCAATTAGGCTTGAGGGAGGCTAAACTCCCTGGTTGTGGCCCGCACACTGGCATACCCTAACAAGATAATTTCTGTTAAGTGCTGGAGAAAGGCCACCTCCTCCTTCAGCACTCTTTAAAAAAGGATAGCCCAAGCCTTGCAAATTTTTTGTGGAGAGTGATAAGTGCATTTTAAACTTGCTTACCTTCACTTAGCCAGTTATCTTCACTTTATGTCTCTCTTTCCTTCTTGCCTGTCCCCTCTATCTTTGTCCTACTTTCTGCCTGGTACCTTACTCCCCCTCTCCCCTTTTCATACGCTGTGACACCCAGCAGCTTTTCCAATATGGGAACAGTGTTGGAGCGTCTCCCGTCCATCAGAGTGTCCTCTGCTATGAGAGCTGACTTGGTGATCTGGTACCAATTTTTGGTAAACTTTAATGGTGTCAGAGTTTGGCCGCCTCCTCCCACTAACATTTGCACATGCGTATTTGCGTTTGCAAACGGATGCGGCTGGGGGGAAAGGGTTTGGGCGTACCTCAGTGGTGACTGGTGTGCCTCTGAATGGCCTAACAGCTGATTGGAACATGCTACTTTTGGAAGAGCGCCTCAGGGACAGAAGGATCATCTTCATGTGTGACAACCTAGGTGTTGTGTAAATGATAAACCAGCAGAGTGCACGCCCAACCCCAGTAGCTCGCTTGCTCTGACAACTGGTCCTTTGCTACTTACAAAACAACATACATTTCAAAGCGGCTCACCAATGTCCTGCATATATCTGGCAGGTAGCAACTTGGGACTCATAGCCCTGACCCTTCAGTCTTTGGCTCCGGCTACTTTGAGATCATATAAAGCTGCATGGGCGGGATGGATGTCATTTAAAGTTGCAAATCCAGCTAGGGTAGGCAGGAGTTTGTGCCTTCATAAATACATGACTGGTTTGTATGCCCAAGGTAAGTCCAAGGCATACATGTCCAGCGTTCTTGTGGGCCTGGCCTTCTTCTTTAAAACTTGATATTACAGAAGATTTTTATTCTAGCGGTAGCTTTGCTGTAGGGCTAGGTTGCATCCTTGGCCGGAGGACGGGAGACGTTCCAACACTGTTCCCACATTGGAAAAGCTGCTTGGTGACACAAACTCCCCGTATGAGTCCCTCCTGTTTAAAACAGCTTTTGCAGTAGCGTTTAAATTGAGAGAGCTGGTGGCAACTTCCAAGTCTACCACTATCTTGGGCATGCTTGCCTGCAACATCCGCCTGTTCTTTGACTCCCTCCAATGTAGGATTCCATTTAGAAAATCTGATCAGTCCGGTTGCAGTAAATGGATTACATTACAAAAGCATCTGTCCCATAGCCTGGAGCTCTCAGTTCATGTCAGTGAGGCCCGGTGACTGTCCAGTCTGGTTGTTGCACACTAATGGTGTTTCACTAACGAGGTTTCAATTCCAACTGTTTTTCAGAAAAGCTTGCATGGGATTGGCCTCAAAGCAGGCGAGTTTGAGACTCATTCCTTTAGGATTGGTGCAGCAACATAATGAGCTTTGGCTCAGTCCATCCAAAATCTCGGTCGTTGGCCTATAAAGGATATGTCAGGCCACACCTCACCGACCAGCTGGTTTGACTTCTACGTCCCATTTTTATTTAGTCTGTATGTTCCCTCTTTTTTCTTCTCTGTCCCACTGTGACCCTGGACAGGTCTGGATTAGCTTTCGCCATTTGTCAGCCTCTTACGGTAATGTTGATGGGTAAGCTTTAGGGACATGATCTTTTATGTCAGATATAGTAGCTGATCTATTGGAATACGAAATACCGGAGGTTTTAGTCATACATCTGTTACTGTACTTACTATTGTTTTTGGCCCCATCAAATTTAAAGCTAACAATTAAATAATTTGGCCTTTAGCACTTAATAAAATTCCTGTACATCCCAACTTTAATAACTTTGGGCCGGATCCAGAACTACGTCCGTCTTCCATAGACGGACGTAATTCAATGAACAATAGCTACTGCGCATGCGAAGTAGCTATTGTATGTAATCTGCGTATCGTTTCGATATGTAGATTGCGTATATGCAGTCTTTTAGACGCACAGGAGCGTATGGCCGCCTAGCCCGCCCTCCCACCCTCATTAAACTAGCTCCCCCGCCCACCTACACTAACCTGAACGTAGGGACGCTGGGGGACGTCCCCTCCAGCATCCCTACGGCGCTGCTATAGATCGGGCGTGGCCGTAGTGACACCGGGCAACATCTGCCCGGCGCATGCGCATGCGCAGATCATGCGCAGATCAACTTTTCAGCCGATCTTACGCTCCTAGCGACGGCGGGCGTAGGTCTGGATCAGGCCCATTGACATATTTTGGGTTCTATACACCACCACAATGGATTTGAAATGAAACGAACAAGATGTGTTTTAACTGCAGACTTTCAGCTTTTAATTTGAGGGTATTTACATCCAAATCAGGTGAACGGTGTAGGAATTAAAATGGTATCTATATGTGCCTCCCACTTTTGAAGGGACCAAAAGTAATGGGACAATTGACCGAAAAGCTATTTCATGGACAGGTATGAGCTATTCCCTTGTTGTTTCATCATCTATTAAGCAGGTAAAAGGTCTGGAGTTGATTCTTGGTGTGACATTTGCATTTGGAATCTGTTGCTGTGGACTCTCAATATGCCTCAGAGAGCTGAGAAGACCCGGAAGACCATGGAAAACAACTGTGGTGGATGACAGAAGAATTGTTTCCCTGGTGAAGAAAAACCCCTTCACAACTGTTGGCCAAATCAAGAACACTCTCCATGAGGTAGGTGTATATGTGTCAAAGTCAACAATCAAGAGAAGACTTCACAAGAGTGAATATAGAGGGTTTACCACAAGATGTAAACCATTGGTGAGCCACAAAAACAGGAAGACCAGATTAGAGTTTGCCAAACAACATCTAAAAAAGCCATTACAGTTCTGGAACAACATCCTATGGACAGATGAGACAAAGATCAACTTGTACCAGAGTGATGGGAAGAGAAGAGTATGGAGAAGGAAAGGAACTGCTCATGATCCAAAACATACCACCTCATCAGTGAAGCATGGTGGTGGTAGTATCATGAGGTGGGCATGTATGGCTGCCAATGGAACTGGTTCCCTTATATTTATTGATTATGTGACTGCTGACAAAAGCAGCAGGATGAATTCTGAAGTGTTTTGGGCAATATTATCTGCTCATATTCAGTCAAATTCTTCAAAACTCATTGGACGACGCTTCACAGTGCAGATGGACAATGACCCGAAGCATACTGCAAAAGCAACCAAAGAGATTTTAAGGCTAAAAAGTGGAATGTTACGCAATGGCCAAGTCAATCACCTGACCTGAATTCGATTGAGCATGCATTTCACTTGATGAAGACAAAACTGAAGGGAAAATGCCCCAAGAACGAGCAGGAACTGAAGACATTTGCAGTAGAGGCCTGGCAGAGCATCACCAGGGATGAAACCCAGTGTCTGGTGAGGCCAGACTTCAGGCTTTAATTGACTGCAAAGGATTTGCAACAAAGTATTAAAAAGTGAAAGTTTGATTTAGGATTGTTTAGTTTGTCCCATTACTTTTGGTCCCTTAAAAAGTGGTATTTGACTTCCGGTGCGCACCTTACCCGGAGTAGACGCATTTTAACAGGGCTCCCGGGCAGAGAGGCATTAGCAAGCCACTATCACTGCTGAAGAACAGGAAAACTACAGCGATGCCCTGCCAACGCTAACAGGGATAAGCCTGGGCAAACGGACGCGAGTCCCGGCTCCCCAGGACACCGGTCACCGGAGTTAAACTCTCAAGAGGAGAGTGCAACGCTGAGCCGCCATTAGCCACACAGTGCGGCTCTCACAACGCAGGAGCAGGACCGCGCGGGTGACTATCTGCACGTTGGGGAAGGCAGACGGAGCTGGAGCACAGCAGCAGCTGCAGCGGAGCCCAGCGGAGCCCAGCGGAGTTTGAGTGGCAGTGGAAGGAGGGAGAGGAAGCTGGGTGGCAGGCGGCCATTGCCATGTGGAGACAGGGGGACTGACGCTGAGATCGTGGATCAGAGAGGCAGCCAAGAGACAGCTGATACACTCAGAGACGACAAGTAGTGAGTAGCCAAAGCCCACTGCACTCCCACTAACAGTTACCAAGACATAAAAGTGACAGAGAGCAATTACCACCTAACAGGCTCCTGGCATAGTGACGAGACACTATGTGGCGGGAAAAAGCTGCATAGGGAGAAGTTACCGGCGCCATTGTGACCTGGGGGCATTCATCTCCTCTCACGTTAAGAAGCCCCTACCTCCTTGATATACTAAAGACTCCCAGCAGGGCACATAATCAGTAAGAAGGGGACAGATGATCCAGATGCTCTCACAGGCTTGGCAGTACTGACAAGTAAAGTGGAAGCATAGTGTCACACAAACCAACACTGATCACAGCTGGCATCCAGTACATCTGCAGCAGACCAAGCAGCACTAACTCCAGAGCCTGGAATTGAATATAATATAAATAAAATAGAGGCGAACACTTCAAGAACAGCAGGGCTGGAGCAGCGCACAGGGGATACAGAAGACATCGTCCATACACTACAAGACACCATTGACTCTCAATCCAGTAAGATAACTGAAATGGCAGAGAAGCTGGACGATCTGGAGAACCACAGTCGCCGAAACAACCTGCGCTTTGTTGGAGTTCCAGAGTCCATTAAAGGTCAGCAATTGACAGATTATCTAAGCAAAAAAATACTCGCGGCACTGGGAATCCTGGATGCTATACCAAACCCCCAGATAGAGAGATCCCACCGTATTGAGCCTGAAAGACCAGGGGACGGATCACGACCGCGTCCGGTAATTGCAAAATTCCTGGACTACCGAGTAAAGGAGACAATCCTAACCTCCTACAAGAAAGCTGCAAAGCTAATGATAGAAGACAACCGCATCTTAATATTCCAGGTCTTTTTAGTGGCCGTAGCACAGAAGAGGAAGGAATTCTCCCCGGTTTGCACCTATCTGGTGGAGCGCAACCAAAGATTCGCCCTCATGTATCCAGCTAAACTTAAAGTCACCGAAAATGGAAGAGAGCTGATCTTTACAGACCCGGTTAAAGCAAAGGAACACGCGGACTACCAGATCTTCCATAACACCACGATCCTTATAACGATTACCTCCATAGACCAAGCAGCAAGCGTGAGGGGTGAACGGTATCAATATGGCTGGTCGGGACGTTCTCACTAGGAGACCAAAATACTAGTAATAGTTACTGTAATGTGGTTAGAATGTTCAGATACTATTCAGTTAATGTTATTGTTATCTAGTATCCTAATTAGGCTGGGTCACAACCCCAGCGACAAAGTAAGATTGTACCTTTGGCCTCTGCATACACCTGCAGAGCCAAAAGTCTATAAATTGGTAAGGTTAATTAGAAAAGAAGTGTTAGCCAGAGAGAATTATTGTTTGTCAACATTTTGTGTTCTTATTGTTCTATGTCGCAAGCAAAGCCTACCCAAAACCGAAGCCCCTGGAGGCCGGGACAGAGGGCTTCCTGCAGGAAAAGCCACCAGTTACGTCTCCATGCCATCTGAGGGGGTAGGTTAACAAAATGTATCCATTACACGCACAAACATCACACACAAACGTCCACACCCTGTGCTTTAAAACACTATCATGGAATGTGGGTGACCTAAACACCCCAATCAAAAGGAAGAAAACCACAAACTTTCTTAAAAGATCGCACGCGGATATTATATTTCTTCAAAAAACACACTGGAAAGTGGGTACAGAGTCCACACTTAAGGACAAATGGATAGGGGAGTGCATATCAGCTCCATATCGTAGTAACTCCAGGGGGGTAGCCATCATACTAAAGAAGGGGTTACATTACCAAATCCGGGAACAAATCACGGACCCGGAGGGCAGGTACATCTTACTGGATATTAAAATAAATCATACCAACTATACACTGCTAAATGTATACGCACCCAACAGATCGGTCTCTGTATTTTTCAAGGTCCTGTCACAACTATTAGAACGGGAAACGCCCAACCTCATCCTGGGGGGCGACATGAACTCAGTAGATAACCCTGTACTTGACAAGTCACCACCCAGTAGACAACTTGGAAATCGCTACACGCCTTGGCGGACCCCTGGTGTGTGCTGAACCCGACAGACAAATAATTTACCCATTTACCCATATATCAGCTGCCCATAAATCAATGTCCAGAATTGATTACTTTTTAATTAAAGACACATTAATGTCCAGGGTCAGGGAAGCAGACATGGGAGATATTGTCTTATCAGATCACGCCCCAATCTCAATTACCCTTCAGCACCCCGTCCCATCACAGGAGACACGCTTCTGGCGCTTTCCATCTTATCTGAGAGATTTGGAAGAATTTCAAAACCATTTAAAAATAAATTGGGAAGCGTACGCGGATGACAACATACTGCACCAAGATTTACTTTGAATCATATTATAAAAAATTATACCAAGCGATACCCGGTAACACAGATATGCATGATCAGTTACTATGCGAGGCAAAATTACCAAAGCTAACCAAAGAACAAAGGGAAATCATGGATGATACCATAACCATAGCAGAAATAGAAAGAGTTATCAAAGCACTACAGACGTGTAAATCCCCAGGCCCAGACGGATCCTCAAACGAGTATTACAAAATTTTAAAAGATAACATAGCCCCCACACTTTTAGACTTATATTGCACAATACACGAACAATCGCCACTATACCCATCATTTAATGAATCCCACACAATTTTCCTCCCGAAACCGAACAAAGATCCCCAGGATGTGGCGTCCTATCGCCCTATAACACTACTAAATACAGACTGTAAAATTCTAGCTAAAATCATGGCTTGTTGTCTACAATCGATTCTCCCTAATCTTTTAACAAACCATCAACTAGGTTTCGTGACAGGTCGGCATACTAGGTTTAGTGACATGGCGGCATGCCGTGACAGGCATTAGGTCAGCAATAGCAGCCACAGTGATCTCCAAGCACTCCCAAAGAGAATCACAAAACATGCTATTAAGCTTGGACACGCATAAGGCATTTGATTCTATCGCCTGGCCACACCTTTACCAAGTGCTAGAGAGGAGATCATTTGGACTGGCATTTATAACACTTATCCGCTACCTATACAATACACCTAACACTAACTTTCTACTAAATGGACGAGGTGGAGGACTGGTAATGGCAAGGGGGACGAAACAGGGCTGCCTGCTTTCCCCGATATTATTCAATCTATCACTAGACCCTTTGCTACGGATATTGCAAAACTGGCAAGATCATGAGGGCATTAAGGTGGGAACGCGGGTAATAAAGCTAAAGGCCCTTGCGGACGACGTCCTCTTATACATTTCACACCCAGAGAATAGCTTAGGTAAAATATTGGGGAAAATTGCAGACTATGGGGTGGTGTCGGGGCTGAATATCAATTTAGAAAAATCCACCGCGCTGAATCTTAGCCCCGGTCCTTCCAAACCAAGATGGGGATCCGCATATCCAATTAAATGGGCAACACATGCCATAATCTATCTCGGGGTTCAAATCACAAAAAACCCCGCTAGAACTATATCCAAAAAATGTGTCAAGACTCACGAGAGACTTAGAAACTACGCTAGAAGGTTGGAAAAACCTATCATTAACATATACAGGTAGAGCACATCTCATTAAAATGTCCCTATTCCCTAAATTATTGTACATGCTACAGTCACTGCCTCTCCTATTGACAAAAAAAGACACAAGCAAAATCAACGCCATATTCCGGAAATTTATTTGGAATGGAAAGCGCTCAAGAATCAGTCTTCACAAACTACAACAATGGCAATGGGGGAATCAATTTCCCAAACATAACTACATACAATCATGCCTGCATCTAACGCCACCTCCGCGACTGGATTCACGAGACAGAGGTTTACACTGACACCAAATTAGAGCAAGGATTTCTGGGTGGCACAAACTTCAGGTCATTTCTACATTCACAAGCCCAAAATCACTCGACATATGAGAAAGATAACCCACTTCTTAGCTCGGTCCACAGGGTGTGGCACATACTTAGACACAAACACAATTTAAACTCACATCACTCACTTCACTTACCTTTACTACACAATCCAGACTTCCAGTCCCGGCGAGTGGGCTTCCCCTTCACGGCATGGAGACAAGGTGGCATCACCTCAATAGCGGATTTGGTGAACAAGCAAACAAATCCATTCTAACATTTCCACAGGCTGCTGAGAAGTTCTAAATTATAAGAAACCACTCATTTTCATATTATCAGGCGCAACATTACATTGAGTCGGTGGTTAAAGATTTCACGGATACTGACTGGTCGAATCCCCTAGACACAGTACTAGCAAATAAACCACCCCAACACAAAGCTATTACCATTACCTATAACCACCTCAGAGAAGTCTTAGACTACACAACTGAAAGGGTGGTTGCAGAGTTTTGGTTGGATGAGGCGGAGCTTATTTATCACGTTTTCGTGCTCCAATATGTTGGGATGTATGCTAATATACCCCACATGTATTACACACATTGTAAACCCCCCTTTCAAAATCTTACGTTTGCCACTGGATCCAGATCTTAATATCTATTTCCTAACATTTCTTTAAGTGGAAATTCTTAGCAGGAAGTATTTTATTCCCCTGCTTTATATTTAAGGTTTCAAGCAGCTGCTTAGAGGAGCCTATAATTGTCACTATAGTTTCAGGGCCCTTTCAGCACAACATGAAAGCTATGGGATACTACTTTGTGAACCAACAACATACTTCTCCTGCCTATAATTGTTTATAATTGTTTATATTTCCATGGAAATGAATGAATAAATTATTTAATGAATTAATATTTTTCTATGAAAACTATAATTGTTCAAGTAAGTAGATCATGAACATGTTACAATGTTAGAATGTTAAGAAGTCTGCAGTGGACTGGGTAAAGCTTTTAAATATTTGATTATTATTATTATTATTATTATAAATATTATTATGATTATTATTATTGGACCGAATCCATCAACTGCACAAGGAAGAAGGGAATGAACTCCCCTATCACTCCCCTCTATCACTTCCGTGTCTATAACCCAAACTTCATTTTTCCTCATGGATCTGCGTCTGTAGGAAATCAGATTTGTGCCAGTCTGCTTATCACCATATCTGCATGGCAACCCCTGTCTCCGTTGTGGGGTTTTACCATATGGAAGGACAGGTCCGCCTGTTGTACAGATCTTAATTCTGTTCCGTCCTCATGAAGATTCGTTTTGTAGCATCCGGTGCACGCATGTGCAGACATGACATGCAAGGTGACTTATACAAACGGTTTGCGTAAGTCACCTTGTGGTCTTAATTGTGAATCTGGCCCATTATTATTATTATTATTATTACTACTACTATTATTATTATTATTATTATTATTATTATCAGTGTATGAAGCGGAAATTTGAATGGAGCTTTATAGATTTTCAGTTAAATAAATGGGTGACGGTATGGCATACCCAGGGCCGTCTTTTCCACTGGGCAGTTT
>WWET01006936.1:20783-36995 GCA_011038615.1 Limnodynastes dumerilii | reverse complement strand
TGTTTCTCGCACACCCGGTGTCTGTGTATATGGGGGGGTGTTTCTCGCACACCCGGTGTCTGTGTATATGGGGGGGTGTTTCTCGCACACCCGGTGTCTGTGTATATGGGGGGGTGTTTCTCGCACACCCGGTGTCTGTGTATATGGGGGGGTGTTTCTCGCACACCCGGTGTCTGTGTATATGGGGGGGTGTTTCTCGCACACCCGGTGTCTGTGTATATGGGGGGGTGTTTCTCGCACACCCGGTGTCTGTGTATATGGGAGGGGATGTTTCTTGCACACCCGGTGTCTGTGTATATGGGGGAGGACGTTTCTCGCACACCCGGTGTCTGTGTATATGGGAGGGGATGTTTCTCGCACACCCGGTGTCTGTGTATATGGGGGAGGGGATGTTTCTCGCACACCCGGTGTCTGTGTATATGGGAGGGGATGTTACTCGCACACTCGGTGTCTCTTCTGTGTCCCTTCTTTGTGCATGTGCAATATTCCAAGATAAGATCACATGTAGCTCACCAGTGATGGTAGAACTACTAGTCCCAGCAGGTCTGGGTGAGTTAGTGAGCGTTGCGGTAAATGATATTTTTAGCATGTTTATTCTTTGTTGGTTGCTGGTTATTGGGGGCTTTACTTGGGGCCTTTGCTCTGGAGCAGAGAATTGCTTTATTGGTGAACAACTTATAGAGCGGTTTTTCGGTCACAGAAACACAAAGAGGCTCATTCAGAGGTTACCATAAAACCGTCCGTAGTTCTGAATAAGCGCCAAAGTGCGCATATTCCTGTGTATTACAATATCGCCATAGAATCGTGAGGGATAAAAGTGTAAGAGGCGGCCGATGCAATAACCCCAAAATCATCTAAGATATTATCATTACCATGTTGATAATATGGGATTGACCTCTAAATCTCACATCAATAGTCCAGGGTCTGATCTAAGCTCCCTATTCTCTGTCCCTGACTCCCCGCGTCCCGGAATGCTACCCCTCCCCCGTCTGATAGCTTATGTTTTCACAACAAATCGGAGAGTGGATCGTTTGTTGTCATTAGAGACCCTTTTATGGGTTAAGAGCCACAGAAAGGGAAATTTCCGCATTATAAGAATTCTCTCAGACATCCTTCAACATTCGCCCATCTCCGTATCCGTAACGTAACAATCTGGACGAGTGTAATGCGCTTATTCCCTTGTGGGAGCTGTGAGGCCGAGGTGCGCGATTCCCAAATAAATTCACATAAATTCACATCCAAAGCAAACACGCGGCGGGAGTGGTGGGAACGAGATTTGGAAAACAGCAGATAAATAATGGGAGATATTCTGGGAACACGCGCAGCAGCATATTTTAGTCATCGGGTTTCTCTGATGAGGACGGGTTGTTATTAGTTCTCAATTGTGTGTTTTCCCAATGTAGGGACTGGTGCAAAACCCCAGAATAAGTAAAAGGAGCGTATTTCCTTCGTATGCGTGAGATGGGTTCGCTCTTGGTTTTATCCATCTGGATTAAGTCATCAGTCTGGTTAACATCAACTTTTAGAAACGGACAACGTTAAGCGACCGGTGCACTAAAGAGACAGATATTATCATGTCCCATTTACCTCTCTGCCCCAGTCCACCGCTGCCGCTTCTACTCCTAGATGTGCTGCTCCAGTGTCCTGTCACTCACCAATGCAGCTTTGGTGGTCCGTCTGTGGTTGAGGTTAGGTTTGGTGTTACGTTCGGGGTTGAGGTTACACTTAGGGTTAGGGTTAAGCTGTCGAGGTTAATATTGGGGTTGGAGTTGAGTTTATGGTTATGGTTGAGTTTACAGTTGGGGTTGGAATTGGGTTTGAGGTTGGGGTTGAGTTTCGGGTTGGGATTGAGGTTGAGTTTAGGGTTAAGGTTATGGTTAACTTTGGTGTTACCGTTAAGGTTGGGGTTAGATTTGGGTGTGAGGTTACGGTTGGGGTTGAGGTTGAGTTTAGGGTTGAGGTTATGGTTAGATTTGTGGTTAGCGTTAAGGTTGGGGTTAGAGTTGGGTTTGAGGTTACGGTTGGGGTTGAGCTTCGGGCTGGGATTATAGTTAGGGTTGAGGTTATGGTTAGGGTTGAGGTTACAGTTGGGGTTGGAATTGGGATTGAGGTTGAGTTTTAGGTTGAGGTTAGATATGTGGTTACCGTTAAGGTTGGGGTTAGATTTGGGTGTAAGGTTACGGTTGGGGTTGAGGTTATGGTTAGATTTGTGGTTAGAGTTGGGTTTGAGGTTACGGTTGGGATTATAGTTAGGGTTGAGGTTATGGTTAGGGTTGAGGTTGCAGTTGGGGTTGGAATTGGGATTGAGGTTGAGTTTTAGGTTGAGGTTAGATTTGTGGTTACTGTTAAGGTTGGGGTTAGATTTGGGTGTGAGGTTACGGTTGAGGTTGGAGTTGGGGTTACAGTTAGGGTTGAGGTTTGTGGCGGGGTTGAGGCTGTGTTTGACATTACAGTTTGGAGTAGGGTTTTGATTACAATAATGGGTTATTGTGATGTCGGCCATATTATAATTCTTCATTACAGTGTTCTATCTGACTGTTGTTGAAATAACCAGTGTCTGGTATAAGTTTGGTAAGTTTTCCTGTCAGACATTGGGAGCAGATAACTTATGTCCTATCAGTAAGCTCTTGCACTTAGCGGGTGTACAGGTCCTGCCTCCTTACAGGTGTACACAGGTGTTGCTGCAGATATACATTTGTGTACACTGGCCATTAATGTGCTCTTTGTCTTGGACTGTCCCGTCCCGCCGTGTGTTGGAGCATAGCGCGTTGTAATCGTCTTATTGTAGCGCTATCAGCCCCTCGGTACTTCCTGGTCACAGGTCTCATGGGGTCTGATTCCGTGACCCTCTTTAGCGTGTTCCCAGCATGCATTGCTCTTCTGTAGAGTAATGACCGTGGATACTGCCCAGTTGCTGTTGGTGGGATTGTGTCTGAGCAGCCCGCCCCATGCAAGCAATTAACGCGTTTCTCGTCTCTCTTGTCAGGTTACTGTGGTTTATACGCGACCCTGGCCGTGAGGAGGATGCGTCCGTGATGCTGATCTGGTGAGTGTCCCTGTTGTATATTGCACATAATAAGACGCCTCCATGTTTTACCACCCAGCTGACCCTGACCCACCATGGAGGTGGCCAACTCTTCTTATTGGAAGGTTTCTCGTTACCCCCCTGTTATGATGATGAATTAGACCTTAGCAGAACTCGTTACAAGGTCATGTGACGACAGAACAGGTCATGTGACGACAGAACAGGTCATTAAACAATTGCGTTATAATAGGAATCGGAGCCGGGAAAGGCAGCGCTGTAACACGTTTACAGACAGGCCGTGATAGGGTTAATGGAGCAGCGTGGCCCCCTCTGCTTCACATTATGAAGTTCCTCTATGGGCCCTGCATGGTGCATTAGAGACCCTGGATCCTCCACAACAACTCGCCCCATTGTCCTGCAAATTGGGGCCTCATTGGCCATTCTTTGGCTTGTCAAACAAAGGGGCCGTTAGAGGACGGGGTGGGCCACCTTTATCAGCAATGAAGCAATGAATCATGGGTAGTGGAGCCACACACTGCAGAGACATTGCCTATAACATGGTATTTACCCAGCGGAGAAGTCACCGGATCCAGACAGGATCAATAGAGAGACATGGACCCTGTAACACTGACACGTGACACACTAACACGTGAAACACAGACTGATACACTGACACGTGACACACAGACTGATAAATACACTGACACGTGATACACTGACTGATAAATACACTGACACGTGACACACTGACTGATAAATACAGTGACACGTGATACACTGACTGATAAATACACTGACACGTGACACACTGACTGATACACTGACACGTGACACACTGACTGATACACTGACACGTGACACACAGACTGATATGCTGACACGTGATACACTGACTGATACACTGACACGTGATACACTGACATGTGACACACAGACTGATATGCTGACACGTGGTACACTGACATGTGATACACTGACTGATACACTGACACATGATACACAGACTGTACACTGACACATGATACATAAACAGATATCTACTGATGTATAGACAGATAATGATACATAGATAACGATACATAGATAGCGATACATAGATAGCGATACACAGATAGCGATACATGGGTATCATTATCTGTCTGTGTCATCATATATATACATTACTGATACATGCACTTGGAGCATTTATGTGTAAACAATATTCTGTTAGTCATGTCTCTGGCCTCTAGGCTCTAGCCTCTAGTCTGTAGTCTCTAGTCTGTAGCCTCTAGCCTCTAGTCTGTAGTCTCTAGTCTGTAGTCTCTAGCCTCTAGTCTCTAGTCTAGCGATGTTTCAGACACTTGGTGAAGACACTTCTGTTGTCCCCGGTGATGTCACATCTGGTGTTTCTTAATTTGGTTGCACATTAGACAGATTTTTGTTCTCAGCAGAAAGTATCTGATAAATGGGATGAGTTCCCGGTAGGGAAGGTCCGGATCTTGGTGCCACTCATTTCTCGCTGCTGTGATCGATAATCGTGGTGTGTGACTTGTTGCTGTGGCAACCACCAGAACAACTTTCTGTGCTACAAAATATTGTTACCTTGGGTCCCATATCAGTCAGGATCGGACCCAAGCGATTAAAAAATCCATCGGCACCACACACTTCAGCAATTATCTGCCCCATCTCCCGATGACTGGATGATCCCACCAATAATCACTGTAGTGTGTGTCCAGGTAGATCCCAGTGATGTCACCACTGTCTGTTCCCAGTGATGTCACTCCCGCTATTCTACTGTCTGTTCCCAGTGATGTCACTATTGTCTGTTCCCAGTGATGTCACTATTGTCTGTTCCCAGTGATGTCACTATTGTCTGTTCCCAGTGATGTCACTCCTGCTATTCTACTGTTTGTTCCCAGTGATGTCACTACTGTCTGTTCCCAGTGATGTCACTACTGTCTGGTCCCAGTGATGTCACCACTCTGATCATTCTTAGTGATGTCATCACTGCTATTTTGTAATGATGTCATTACAGGTATTTCTTAGTATCAGTAAGTAACAGGTCTGTCATAGTATCCTGTTTGTGTGATGTCATGACGGTCTGGCCGGTAGGTCAGGATGCAGTAATCGGGACCCTGCGCAGTCTGCACACATCTTCCAAACATAAAATCCAATTTCTTCCCGTCTTGAACGCAGCTGCGGTGAATGATTTCTACGTGTGGAAGAAATTGTGATTATTTTCTATAATACCGGGGGCTTTATTTAATGCCTCTATTAAAGAACCAATCTCAAATAATAGCGATTTTCATTATAATGGATGTTTCACAAAACGCGACTCTTGTGTAATAAATACAAGATCAATTACAGTGGAAATGGCGCAGGATTATCTCCGAACAGTATTTCTGGGATTATCTTTATAATTGAAGCCATAAATAAGACAAAGTATATTATGGAAATTAACGTTATAGCGGGTGGTTTGGGGAGAGGGCAGGACTCGGGATCGCAGGCGCAGAGTTTTACTGGCCGCGGTTTTCCTGGGTCTTTGTTATCCATTGTTCTGTGGCAGACGCGGATCAATCTGTGGATACGCGGACTCGTATCAGGATAATATAACTTTCACGATGTGAATGAGAAGCTACAGACGCTGTGCACAGAGTGATATATCTGAGCGGAATATAGTTATATGCACGGTTACCGCAAACGTGTGGCGGATAATGTGTGATCGCAGCGCTGTGACGCAGATATTCTGTATCCTGTACATAGGTTGTGTGTTGCAACCACAGAACTGCGCTATTTCCATCAGCGCTGGGAAAGACACCACATTGATTGGCCGCTCTCCTGTATTACGTGTATCTGGATTACAGCGGTCATTATATTTCTTGTTTATTATTGTTGATATTTTGGGTGTCTGCTCCGTATTACACTGCAATTTATTACTATTCCTACAAGTAAAGCTTTTTTTGATGAATTCCTCGATCGTTGCTGGTCCGGTCGGCCCGATCTCCACAATGATACTATCGTCTGTATCATGGCCGCAATGCTCCACACAGAGCCATTTCAGTAGTGACAGGCTGAGGCGGGCTTCCAGAAGGGAGGGGTAGGGTTAGGCCTGAAGAAAGGAGGGTTAGGGTTAGGCTGCGGGAAACGGGCGGTTAAGGTTAGGGGAGGGGTAGGATGCAAGTTACCGGTTACCTGCTGCTTGAGAAATCTCTGGGAGCCGCTTTGGAAAATGGAGACTGCGCTAGCTATTCAACTGCCGCAAAACAGATCACTGGCAAACCACAGCGGACTCCGGATTGTGCACCACTCACATACAGACCTAGAGAGCGGATAGGAATATAGGAATATCTAGGGCCTCAGGGTAGATACACTGGGTGAGATTGTATCCGCCACTCTCTGCCCTGGTCTCCAGGCCTCGGGTGTGAGCTGCCTCCGAGGAGCTCCAGAAATCTTGTGCTTAGTAAACACTCAGAGCATCATTACCTGATCAGAGGGTGATTATATACATATATACGTGGAATGTATTCCCGGCGTGCCCCGTCCTGTAAAAGTGTTGCCCACTCATGTAAAGCTTTCCAAATGGGGGCGTTTAGCGATCCTATAATTATATATACACACTCTACATGTATATATACTGTGTGTGTGTGTAATCCACACATATCATTCCTATATTGTTTATAGAATGTGTATTATAGCTCTTTACTCGTACACTATCTCCCCGCTACTCCTATATACTATACCCATATAGAGTCCTGTGCCTGTATACAGTGTATCCCATAAACAGAATGTTTGTGTATGTACGTCAGATAGAAAAGCCTCCTCTGTAGCGCAGGTGTTGTGTGCGGGGGCTGTGTAGAGGGTTTGGCGCATGAATATGGATGACCTCGTGGCTGGTGGCCGCGTTCGCCTCATTTGTCTTGTTCTGCGCAGTACACGTGTTGCTGGATGCAGGATTTTGGGATAAATTGCTTTACAAGCAGCACTAAACGTGTTACACGGCGGCTGAGATTGTTTTGCCAATAGCAGAAAGCTGTAATACTTTTTAATTTAGTTTCCTACTCCTGGGCAGTACGTGGATAACACCCATAAAATATCATTTGCAACAAATTGACGTTATAAATTGAAGCGCTTGCCTTTCAGAGTCTGTCTGGAGCGCGGAGATTTATGGTGTCTTCCGGAAAGCTGGAGTCTGGAAGTGTCACTGCCAGAAAAAAACGGGAGCGGAGGCTGGCACACGGGCACCTGCCGGGGATTACGCCGGTACCCCATATGTTCTGCGTGTAGGGGTGTGGATTCCATCTGTCAGAGAGGAACTTCCATCGTTCTCTAATGCTTTTATTCAGTATAAATACCAATATGAGAAAGGTCCTCTGTCCCTTAATGAACGGGAGCCCCATAAAGGTCTTTTACCATCATTATGGCCTTCTGCATTCAGTACCGGGCAGGGAATAGTGGGCACAATGCCCTCTGGGCCTATACCCAGGTCTCTACATCCTACATTGTTTCTTTGGTAACCTCTTCATGTGGAAACCCTGACACGGATTCATGGATGCTGGGTCACGGAATGACGTGTAGCCTGGGTGCCTTTGTTTCCCTGGCATTATAACACTCTTCAGGTCCCTTATATCCCTCCATGTGACATGATCTGCCGTTCCCGTCCCTCCTGCCTTTGTGTAGGTGTCAGATTGTGTATGTGCTGTTGATTTGTTCTATGAGCGTTATGTCACCTCCATTACACACAATAAACATTACGGATCGCAGCATATTCTGAAGGCGGTAGGAGCTTGTTTACCAATATGCTTCTTATTGACAATGATAAATAAACATCATTTGCAGCCACAAATGATAAATAAAACGTTTGCCAAAGAAGCAGAGTGATACTAAGGAAAGAGAAGGGTTAATGGCCAATTGTACCAAAAACAGATAAAGAAAAATATTAATTTGAACACGTATTTGTAATCTTAATCAATGTTTTATAATTGTTCCTAAAAAAAGTTGTTGTCTTGTGATCTTTGTACATTTCTCAATTCAAAAAAAAAGATTGAAAAAATGACATAAATTCTGTGTTTAAGACGCATGCTTTATTTTCCCTCTGCCGGTATCATTGCACCTGATGTGATAAATATTGTACTGACCCCCTATTTCCCACCTGACCCTCGGATTGTTGGCGGCTTCTTTGTTCATCAAAGCAGCTCTCAGGGACAGAGAGGATTCTGGGAGGGATAGTGCATATGGTTTCCATATTCAGGCTCAGACCTTGCACTTAGCAGAACTCTTGACAGGCCTTCTCCCTTTATAAGGCAACTTGAATAAGGGAAAGATTACGGAGACCTAATAATAAGACAGAGAACACCACAAAAGAGAGACTCCTTTAACCTCATAATCACTTCCATTCTCTTCCTTTGTGCATTGATATTGCAGCCTGAGAAAGTTCAGCAGCGGGTAAACATGCATCCCATCACCACACGGAAAAGTTGGTTAAACATGATTTTTTCCCCCTATTATATTCGGGTTTGTTGGAAGCTCCAATCTGGTTTTGTTCTCAGTAGAGAAAGAAAAAAAAAAAAGAGAAAAATAATTGAATTAAGCAGAAGACAAATGTTTGTGTGCGGATAGGAAACGCGCTGAGAATATTTAAGGCAGGGTCCTTTCCATCTGCGATGGGCTCTATTGAGAGACAGCCAGCTGCACGCAGATTCCTGGGAGCTGACATCACTCGGGGAGGGGGGGGGATGGAGATTCGGGAGGTTTTTCTCTGCTCCGCTCGGTACATGGGACACAGCACGACGAGGGAATATCACGCTGTCTTTTCCTTTCACGCGTTCCTCCGTGTTCTCACATACTGAAAAAAAAAACTTTGCAGCAAATGTTTTTTTCTTATATATGTAACTAGATATTAATATACTGATTGCAGCGCGTGGCAGATGACGTGTAAGGGGCTGCAGTATAGGGTGGTGATGTATAAGGAAGTGGTAGTCTTGTTGTCCGCTATAGAAAGACTCGGTGACATGTGGCATCTATATGAACCTATATATTAATATACTGATTGCAGCGCGTGCCATGCACAACGTCCAAGGTAAAATACTTTTTAAATAAGTTATTTTGCAGTTTTCTGGGAAAACAGATCACCTATATATATTTAATATATATATATTATTATTCTTTTTGCTTCTTTTTCTTATATATGTAACTATATATTAATATACTGATTGCAGCGCGTGGCAGATGCGTGTAAGGGGCTGCAATATAGGGTGGCGATGTATAAGGAAGTGGTAGTCTTGTTGTCCGCTATAGAAGGACTCGGTGACATGTGACATCTATATGTAACGCTGGAGTACAGCGTGTTACGTGGGATGACAGGTTGTGTCTGTAGCAGCGCTGCAGCTGATGTCTCTGACAAGCTTCTAATGAATGATTTCCCACATTCAATGTCTTCTCTGGTTTAATTGGTCTTGAGATGGTTTCAGCCTTGGACAATCTGCTTGGATTTAATATCTCGTCAGATACTTTCTATACGGCTACAAACATGGTCAGGGACTTGTCTCTGCCTCTTTTGGTTAGATTCAATTACCGGTGATGTGTGTTCAGGATTCACGCCGCCTGGGAGGACGATTCCACGACACGCGGGCAGTTGTGTCTTGTCCGTGTAACGTGGCCCTTCTTCAGAAGATATGAAGTCTCCTCCATCTTATTACATCTACTTATTGACAGTTTTAATTCATCATTTTTTTTATTCATTTTGACAGCTTTATAAAACAGACACAACATAACGCTGGGTTATACAGTCTTTCTGTGCCCTTGGTGGTCTGGTTGATTTAAGGGTCTCCTGGTCCTCCATCCTCTTGGTTGTCCCTCTTTCCAGGCAGACAATGCCCGCGGTCCTGGCTTTAGGGACAGTTTCTATGGAGCCGCCAGTGTGTGTGGTGGGGATAGGAATTTATCTTTCACCCTCTGTAGATAAACCTCTGAGAAGAATAAAGAGCTTTTTTTTTTCCTGATGCTGAACAAATAGCGGCTTTTCCCAGGAATTTTCCGATGAAATCCGAGGGAGATTGATGGTTTTCAATGGACTATATTGCTTTTACCTTATTGCCCAGATCAAATATTTACAACCTGTCCCCGTAAGAGGCTGCATTACGGTCTGATAGAGGGGGTAGAACCTCCGCTTACCTTTCCATTAACCAAAATGCATTTTATGGATCAGCTTAGAACAAAATGTTCATACTTTGCACTTACTTCTATGGTTTTACACCTGTAGGTGGTTTAGGCATTTAATCCAAAGAAAATATCATTATTGGAGAGCTGGCTGTGAGATACATTTGTATATTTCTCCTCTGTAAAGGTTTTTCTGAGAATGTGAAAGTTATATATTTATATATACATACCCTCCAACATTTTTTTTTTAATGAAAAATCGGTACACCCGATGGGCATGTCTGAAGGGGCGTGGCCTTCCTCCGCTCTCATTTCCCTGTATAAGGTGTAAAATCTCATATTTAGTGGCTGAATAGGTACAGTTGGAGGGTATGTGTTTATTTGTTTCCAATGCACTTTATGTTCCCAATTACATAAAAATAATTTTCTTGGTAAATGATTCCTGTTTCACTTCCTAGTGTGTGAGCATGACTTCCTGTTTCACTTCCTAGTGTGTAAGCATGATTTCCTGTTTCACTTCCTAGTGTGTAAGCATGACTTCCTGTTTCACTTCCTAGTGTGTGAGCACGATTTCCTGTTTCACTTCCTAGTGTGTGAGCACGACTTCCTGTTTCACTTCCTAGCGTGTGAGCACAACTTCCTGTTTCACTTCCTAGTGTGTGAGCACAACTTCCTGTTTCACTTCCTAGCGTGTGAGCATGACTTCCTGTTTCACTTCCTAGCGTGTGGGACTGACTTCCTGTTACAGTTCAATACATTGGAGAAATGGGCAGAAGGTGTGAGGTCTCTTCCGCCTCTTCCTGTGTCTATCCTTTATATCCTGGGGCTGAGATGACGAGTGGGCGTTCCCTCTTAGTCAGGTGACAGTGTAGGCGTTCCCTCTCTCTGTGTACCCATGCTTGTGACCCGGGATTTGCAGTGTGCTTGTGACCCGGGCGTAATGATTTTATCTGCTGATGCACAAGGTGCGCTTTTGTCGTGGAGTTGCGTTGTCTATGGCGCCTGATCTCTCGTATTTTACATGACTTACGCAGGGTACACGCTGGGGCTTTATCTGCCGGTAATTGCGCAGAAGCACCGGCCCCAGCAGTGGTGCCCTAGGCAAGGTTTGGATGCAGAGAATCTACTCCGCTATTAGAGGGTCGCTGTGGAGGTACAATGGTGCCTGGGCAGGCAGCGGACTGAAGATAGGCACCGCGCTGCTTTACAAGGGGGAGGAGCTTCCTGACAAGATGCTGCTATGGGCGACTTGCCTGTACTGCCTATAGCTAGGGCCGCCCTGTGCGCAGATCACCGGTTTCCGCAGATATCCTCCCGGTGTCTCGTCCCACGAAGGTGCAGCATCGTCTGAGACCGCATCTGATCGCTTCATTAGAGTGTGAGAGCTCCTCAGATGAACTTTGATAGGATAGAAGCAGAACTGCATGATGGGAGCGATGCTGCGGGGGATGGTTTGAGCGTGTGCTCTACAACATGGGGTGATACCAGCGTGTACGTACCCGGTGCTACAGACTGCTTATGTTGCTGGATCTTTGAAGCTCTGTTTGTTTAATGATGGCGGCGCGATCCGGGGGAAACTCTCCTCAGCGGCTGCCTCGGTCTAGGGAAACATCTTTGTCTTTATTAGGTGGATGAGGCCTCATTTAGCCTCAGGAGCAGAGACAATCCGGCCCTTGCTGGAGCACGTTGCACTTGGTGGAGGTGTCTGGGGGGAGTAGCTGCAGGGGAGATGGGAGAGATCAGACACGCACTGTGTACATATATACCGTATATTCACCTCTCCTGTCCCGGCCTCCTCTGCGCTCCCCACATCTGCACATGACATTGGCGCACAGGTCTTGTACACGCTGGCGGTGATTGCTGTCCCTTTAGCTCCGTTATATGGGGAGCCTAATGAGACAAGTTCAATCCCTGAACTTCATAAAAGTAAAGTAATTGCATGTAAATATTAGTTCTCTGCCGTCCATGAAAAGTCTGTTGCTTTCGGCTCATTGTAATTGCCTGCTCAGTAAGGCGTAGACGCTTTAATTGAGGTTTTGAGTACATTGAGAGTGATCTGTTTGCCGAGTTGGTTCCTGTGTAAGTGTTGGAGAAAATAGGCTTTTATTCGGTCCCTGTTCCCTCTTGGTGCCCCCTACTGGTCAGCTCGGGGGTTGTTACAGTACACAGGTCAGGGGTTAGCTCACACCTACAGGTAGGTCACTTTGGGGTCAGTAAATACAGTTTGGGGATCAATGTACCACTCGGCTCAGTTTGGGGTCTGTGCACTTCTCATCCCAGTTTGGAATTTCTCAGTTTTTTGGGGGGTCAATGCACCTCTCGGATCACCCTTGCAGGTTCAGTTTGGGGGTCAGTGCACCTCTCAGGTCACCCTTAAAGGTTCAGTTTGGGGGTCAGTGCGCCTCTCCGGTCACCCTTACAGGTTCAGTTTGGGGGTCAGTTCACCTCTCAGGTCACCCTTTCAGGTTCAGTTTGGGGGTCAGTGCACCTCTCAGGTCACCCTTACAGGTTCAGTTTGGGGTCAGTGGACCTCTCAGGTCAGTTTGGCGTGTGTGGCTTTAAGACCGCCTGGCGGCGATTGATGGACATCTCCGTTGCCAGACGCCATTTCATTTCCTCTCGAGTCTTTCTTGCAGCCGGTGATGTGAGACAATCTCTGTCTTGTTTTTAAATCAACGCAAGTCCCAGTAATTCGAGTGGACATTAAAAAGACATTACACGGAAACACGAAGGATTTTAAATGTCATGTTTGTTTTCTGAAACGCGTATTGCTCGATAACCAAGTACGCGATGTATGTTAATTTGCGCTGTGGCTGAGTGAAAGCGCTCATTCATCTTAAGGGAGAACTCTGATTTAAATGCCAAAATGTAACCCTGTCTGGTCTGTGTGT
This sequence comes from Limnodynastes dumerilii, assembly GCA_011038615.1. Classification (NCBI taxonomy): domain Eukaryota; kingdom Metazoa; phylum Chordata; class Amphibia; order Anura; family Limnodynastidae; genus Limnodynastes; species Limnodynastes dumerilii. The sequence continues at coordinate 23,946 of WWET01006936.1, read as the reverse complement.
GCTGCAATGCGCCCATACGGTCCTCTGCCTAGATGCTGCCACCACCTCACACCAGTGCCCCTCCTGGAAATGCCAGGGTCACCAGGTGAATGCCACGCTCTGAGGGTGTGCAGAGCAATTTCATCCAGGAGACGCTACGCAAAACTCGGAACAAACACCTTGTGCGCAATCCACTCAATGTCATTATACAGGGTGCTCGATAAGCCATATTAATATTAATCCAGTGTCTACACGTATGATCTGGGTGTGGTGGAAAACTTTTTAGGGTATGTGGCCAGAATGGCGGCCATCTTGAAGTCAGCCATCTTGTATATAACTCTAATTTTTAAAAGGGAAGGTAGTCATGTTACCTATCAAACAGATGCAGAATTTCATATGCAAAACAGTGGTGTTATATGTTTTAATGTAACTTTAGTCATTAATTTCACTACCTGTAAAATTAAACGTCACCATTGCTTTTCATATGCAGTTCAGCATGTGATATGTCTCATCTCTGATGCAGGATGACCATTCACCCCCATTCTTCTGTCACCGGTATTACTCATGTGAAGGAAGATGGCTACATCCTGTCATGTCACCGGTGACATCTCGGCCTTTCCGTTATTTATTATTCTGCGCTCTGGGTGAAGAGTGATGACCGGTTATTAGTTGTCGGTCACATGAAATTAGCTGTTCCAAACATCAAATAACAATTCCTCTAAATTTCCATGTGGAAACCTTCTCCCATTCTGTTATTGTCCTGTTTCTGGTTAAAATGCTCCTGTCACCTGTACACCTCACAGCAGAGGCGGACATTTTGTGTTATGAACCAATTAAGTGACGACTCACTGGATATTGGTTCAGTCACAAAATGGCCGCCTATATTCTGGGAAAGGTGGACTTTATAATAATGTAATGTTAGACTTCCATATTGTTTGTGTTTAAGTGACGTTTCTGACATTGGGATGGTACCAATTCCAGTGTTAATGGGAGGGGGTGTACCTAAATCTAACAGTTAGGGTGTGTTAAGCACCTTACGCTCATCTGGACTTGTGATGTGTCTGTATTTTAGGGGAGGACGCATCGGAAATCTTAAGGTATTGGTCTGTTCGTGTCCGTGCGAGTAAGAGGTAGATGGCGTCCCCTCGCCCACATAGAAAGTTGGATGTCTGAAACTAAGTCTGGATTGGGGTGTAATGCTTACCCAAAATGCCCCCCGTGTCTGGGTTCTGCCCTCTCCTGGGGCAGATATCTATATTGGGGCACATAATATGGCATGGGTCCTAACAGATTATTCTGTCTATACAGTCGCTCTCCCTGCGCGGTGGCGGTGGCGATGAGCACTACTTTTTATGCATTATGGCAGCCTCACATCCAGAATACATTTATCCTCATTAATCGGCTCATTTTTAAACATCTATAAAATGCTGGTGATGGTTCGTGTGGGTTTTGATGAACCTGCAATTATCCTAAAAATAGCAGCTCTGTCGCAGTGTGAGATTTATCTGTTTGGGGATTTGTAAACGCTACGAAGAAGAGAACCAGCAGAGCTTACAGTTTTAGCCGGCCCGCCAATTACTCGGCCCATGCGTAGGGAGTAATGGGAGAACCTGGAGAAATCCACAGACACGAGGGAAGGCGCCTGGTCATAATGAACGTGGGGACCCCAGCACTGAGAGGTGATAGGGGCTAACCACCGTGCTATCATGTTGGTAACTGGGGGCCACATTTTCCCTCCGCTTGATGCACTTTTAAGAAGACGAGACTTGGGGGCATTGCAGTTTTTGTCTAGTGGGGTAGTTTCCACTTGTGTCTTATACTACCCCCAGGACAGGGTGCAATTATAACCCTTCCAGGGGTCCAGATCCTGGCAGTGATGGAGGCAGAATAATGTACCACATAGACAGAGACAAGGGAAGGTCATACATTAACCTGCACAGGAGACTGCAAGCCAATCAGCAGACCCCAGCGTTCTGCGCTGCCCAATGAGGACAGGAGATATTTTATGCTTTCGTTACTAAAACATTTTAAAGGATAAATCTTCTCTGCATCTACAAAATAACCACCAGAGTCTGACTGGTTGCTATAGGCAACAGCCCCTCTTTAGCATTTCAGATGTGTTGGATAGTTCTGGTATATATTTTATATAAGTGAATAACACTTTTATCTCTATAGTCAGGAGATGGTGAATAATTTATTGTATCTCGCATTGTAGACGCTATATTAGCCGCGTTTCCCTCACATCCCGGGAACACGGTGCTCCCTCTTAATACATGAGTCTTTCTCATCTCAGTCACAGAACATCTCTGACATAATTAGCACACTCCTATGATTGGATGCTTATAATTAAATGTAATTATTTAATGGGTGACACATTAAGTGAATTGCCTCTTACTGCTCCTCTGGTACCTGCTTGTATTCCTGGCCTGTGATGTCAGTAAGATAGTATATTGTTATACAGGAGAGTTTCCATGTCCTAAATCCTAATTACTAGTAGCAGGTGCTCCGCAGGCCCCTAAATCTCTTATGTATGTATAATAATGCAATGCAATGGGTCTCATCGTCCATCCAGTATCTATGTATTTATAGTGGAACTAACGAGTTGTGGGCACAGGTGCAAAAAATATACTTCGGCCATGATGATATCCCAGGTAACCTGGTGGGAAGCTTGTGCGGTGATGACGGCTGGGGGCCCTTGTATCAGCATGGGCCCCGGTGCCGTTGCACCAATGGTAGTTCGGCCTCTGTTTGTATGATATAAATGTAATATATACACATTAATGCATACCTGACAAATGCACTACGGTAGACACAAAAACTGCCCTGGAATAGTCCAAATGGAAATGACTCTTCACTGCCACCTACTGGCTGTTGTATTAACAGACCTCATTAAATGAGACATTGAAGAGCCATTATAAGGTGCGCCAGAGCTTAGGGTGTAGATCAGGCGTTGGAGTGTTTATGATATATATATATAATATATAGAGTGTCCTCTACCCTTATCCCCCCCTCCTCCTCGTCTACATGTCCCCATAGATTGTAAGCTCTCAGGATCGGTTTCCTCTACCCTTATCCCCCCCCCTCCTCTTCTACATGTCCCCATAGATTGTAAGCTCTCAGGATCAGTGTCCTCTACCCTTACCCCCCCCCCCCCCCCCCCCCCCCTTCTCCCCCCTTCCCTCAC
>WWET01006936.1:0-17785 GCA_011038615.1 Limnodynastes dumerilii | reverse complement strand
ATTCTCTATACATCTGTGCGGATGGCGACAGGAAGCGGGTGACATATTGGGCCTCGTGCGGAAGAAGGATGTGTCTCGCGGGCAGGGAGCAGAAGTTCATTTGTCTCCTGGAACGAGGATATTATGGTGTGAATGGAACCTCTGGGAAAAGGACAATGGACAAATACGGCATAAACTTCGGAGGTTTATCGCCCAGAAAAGGACGCGAGCCGCCATCACCATCCAGCGGCTGAACCTGTGCTTAACCCTCATTCATCTCTGGCGCCTGGATGGATCCCTGTAGCCGGTTGCCCCAGCGCAGACTCTGAGCGGAGACGGAAATGATTGCGAGCGTCAAAGTCTGCTCCTCGCCCTAACTGATCAGATTCCGCCGGGGGCACGTGCCGCTTCGCGTCTGCTTACAACTCGGATATCAATTCCTTCCATGTGCGGAGCAGTGCGCCAACCAGCGGATCTGTTCTCAGCTGATACTGTGTGAAGGCGGTCAGTCAGCTGAGGGACTCGTTCACACCAGCACAAGGGCCCAATTCTGAGCCAGGGGCCCAATTCTGAGCCAGGGGCAATGAATCATGCACTGAATGTTCCCCAGGACAAACCACGTTGTGACGCAATTACAGCGCAATGATGGTCCGCGCGTTCATATTGGTGAAGGTCGCCGGCATCCGTAATACTGAGCGCAGATGCACTCACCCAGAGCTGGGAAAAAATGTCACGTGAATTCCGTGCTGACGAACCGAAGCGACGATGGACCGGCCCAAATCTCTGTTTGTGTGTAAGGTATGACACGTGTACATATCGCCATCACACGCATTTGCGTACGCATGTTTCCTGGGCTTGTGCATTATTAGTATTTGCTAAAAGACGCCGCTGTGCGCATCTTTACAGGAGGCGCTGCGTCCTATCGCTGTATCCAACCAGCTAAAAAAAAAAAATTGTTTTTGCAAGAATATCGTTTAAAGATGCGATGGAAATGTTTAAATAAAAACATTGGTCGCGTTCTCCGCTTCTCTCTGTGATCACGGCCCTGATTGGCTGCTCCGCCTGCATGTTTCTAAGCAGCCCCTTGTTGTGTGAGGGTGACACCCGTTTCCGCTGACATGAGGGCTGTTCACTTACAGGAGACACATCATAGAAGGAATGTCATTTATCTGATGCGCGCTGGCGCTTGTAGGATCCAGGGACAGGACGTTACCCGGGAGGTGAGACCTCAGCGCTCAGCCGTAATGTTACGGGGTTGGAAAGTCTGAGGGATATATATTTGCCCCTCACATTGCCGCAGGGTCTGTCCACCCCCAATGCTGGGTCGCCCCCCTGTGCCTGCAGAACTAATCTAGTGATTTCTTATAGAAAGGAATAGTTTCCAGGGGTGGTGTTGTTACAGAGCACTTATACTTAGAGTGTTAGCTCTTCAGGCCAGAGAGATCTGGTTATAGTATGTTCCTCCAGCTGCAACTTTCTGTAGTAAATGTCTGGGCATTAATACAATATAATTTAATACAATACAATATAAGACATAATATAATACATTCTAATATATTATAATTCCATATAATTGATATCCAATATAATACATTATAATTATAATATAATACATTAGAATATAATACAATATATAATACAATTCATATCCAATATAATGTAATATAATTCATATATAATACAATGTGCTACAGATTGCCCGGCGCCTCCCCCGTGTCCAGCTCGCCCGGCCCCTGGAACCCGCAGACACGATGCAGAGCTGCTCCCCCGTCCATGTGAATGCTCAGAGCTCCGGATTCACTGCGTCCCCGGGGCCTGAATAATCTGACTTCTGCTCTCTAGAATCAGCCCCGGACCCAGCAGGTAAAGACTCCGCGTGTATCGGAGCCGGGAGCCGGTGAGTGCGGAGCGGGTGCGCAGCTCTCCCGGATGGTTGGGGTGTAATGACTCCACCTGTATCTGAGCCGGGAGCCGGTGAGTGCGGAGCGAGTGCGCAGCTCTCCCGGAAGGTTGGGGTTTAAAGACTCCGCGGCGATGATAATGTGATATTTCTGCTCCCGATACTGGTCACGGTAATAAGTCATTTGTTTGATATTTCTTGTTTTTGTGGTTTTGGAATTTTCACCATTTGTTGTTACTGGAAGTTTCTTTAGATATTTCTAGAATTGGAGTTTTGCAGAAAAAAATTAGAGCTTTAACTTTTATCATCAGTGAAAGATTCATTCTTCATCTCCCTCAGTGATTGTAATAGATCTGCACAGTATAACTTCTCATACCTTGACACTGAATGTGATTCTCAGTATCAGTATAAAAGTACATAGATCTGCACAGTATAACTTCTCATACCTCTACACTTGATGTGATTCTTGGTATCAGTATAAATGTACATAGATCTGCACAGTATAGCTTCTCATACCTCTACACTTGATGTGATTCTTGGTATCAGTATAAATGTACATAGATCTGCACAGTATAGCTTCTCATACCTCTACACTTGATGTGATTCTTGGTATCAGTATAAATGTACATAGATCTGCACAGTATAGCTTCTCATACCTCTACACTTGATGTGATTCTTGGTATCAGTATAAATGTACATAGATCTGCACAGTATAGCTTCTCATACCTCTACACTTGATGTGATTCTTGGTATCAGTATAAATGTACATAGATCTGCACAGTATAGCTTCTCATACCTCTACACTTGATGTGATTCTTGGTATCAGTATAAATGTACATAGATCTGCACAGTATAGCTTCTCATACCTCTACACTTGATGTGATTCTTGGTATCAGTATAAATGTACATAGATCTGCACAGTATAGCTTCTCATACCTCTACACTTGATGTGATTCTTGGTATCAGTATAAATGTACATAGATCTGCACAGTATAGCTTCTCATACCTCTACACTTGATGTGATTCTTGGTATCAGTATAAATGTACATAGATCTGCACAGTATAGCTTCTCATACCTCTACACTTGATGTGATTCTTGGTATCAGTATAAATGTACATAGATCTGCACAGTATAGCTTCTCATACCTCTACACTTGATGTGATTCTTGGTATCAGTATAAATGTACATAGATCTGCACAGTATAGCTTCTCATACCTCTACACTTGATGTGATTCTTGGTATCAGTATAAATGTACATAGATCTGCACAGTATAACTTCTCATACCTCTACACTTGATGTGATTCTCGGTATCAGTATAAATGTACATAGATCTGCACAGTATAGCTTCTCATACCTCTACACTTGATGTGATTCTTGGTATCAGTATAAATGTACATAGATCTGCACAGTATAACTTCTCATACCTCTACACTTGATGTGATTCTCGGTATCAGTATAAATGTACATAGATCTGCACAGTATAGCTTCTCATACCTCTACACTTGATGTGATTCTTGGTATCAGTATAAATGTACATAGATCTGCACAGTATAACTTCTCATACCTCTACACTTGATGTGATTCTCGGTATCAGTATAAATGTACATAGATCTGCACAGTATAGCTTCTCATACCTCTACACTTGATGTGATTCTTGGTATCAGTATAAATGTACATAGATCTGCACAGTATAACTTCTCATACCTCTACACTTGATGTGATTCTCGGTATCAGTATAAATGTACATAGATCTGCACAGTATAGCTTCTCATACCTCTACACTTGATGTGATTCTTGGTATCAGTATAAATGTACATAGATCTGCACAGTATAACTTCTCATACCTCTACACTTGATGTGATTCTCGGTATCAGTATAAATGTACATAGATCTGCACAGTATAGCTTCTCATACCTCTACACTTGATGTGATTCTTGGTATCAGTATAAATGTACATAGATCTGCACAGTATAACTTCTCATACCTCTACACTTGATGTGATTCTCGGTATCAGTATAAATGTACATAGATCTGCACAGTATAGCTTCTCATACCTCTACACTTGATGTGATTCTTGGTATCAGTATAAATGTACATAGATCTGCACAGTATAACTTCTCATACCTCTACACTTGATGTGATTCTCGGTATCAGTATAAATGTACATAGATCTGCACAGTATAGCTTCTCATACCTCTACACTTGATGTGATTCTTGGTATCAGTATAAATGTACATAGATCTGCACAGTATAACTTCTCATACCTCTACACTTGATGTGATTCTCGGTATCAGTATAAATGTACATAGATCTGCACAGTATAGCTTCTCATACCTCTACACTTGATGTGATTCTTGGTATCAGTATAAATGTACATAGATCTGCACAGTATAACTTCTCATACCTCTACACTTGATGTGATTCTCGGTATCAGTATAAATGTACATAGATCTGCACAGTATAGCTTCTCATACCTCTACACTTGATGTGATTCTTGGTATCAGTATAAATGTACATAGATCTGCACAGTATAACTTCTCATACCTCTACACTTGATGTGATTCTCGGTATCAGTATAAATGTACATAGATCTGCACAGTATAGCTTCTCATACCTCTACACTTGATGTGATTCTTGGTATCAGTATAAATGTACATAGATCTGCACAGTATAACTTCTCATACCTCTACACTTGATGTGATTCTCGGTATCAGTATAAATGTACATAGATCTGCACAGTATAGCTTCTCATACCTCTACACTTGATGTGATTCTTGGTATCAGTATAAATGTACATAGATCTGCACAGTATAACTTCTCATACCTCTACACTTGATGTGATTCTCGGTATCAGTATAAATGTACATAGATCTGCACAGTATAGCTTCTCATACCTCTACACTTGATGTGATTCTTGGTATCAGTATAAATGTACATAGATCTGCACAGTATAACTTCTCATACCTCTACACTTGATGTGATTCTCGGTATCAGTATAAATGTACATAGATCTGCACAGTATAGCTTCTCATACCTCTACACTTGATGTGATTCTTGGTATCAGTATAAATGTACATAGATCTGCACAGTATAACTTCTCATACCTCTACACTTGATGTGATTCTCGGTATCAGTATAAATGTACATAGATCTGCACAGTATAGCTTCTCATACCTCTACACTTGATGTGATTCTTGGTATCAGTATAAATGTACATAGATCTGCACAGTATAACTTCTCATACCTCTACACTTGATGTGATTCTCGGTATCAGTATAAATGTACATAGATCTGCACAGTATAGCTTCTCATACCTCTACACTTGATGTGATTCTTGGTATCAGTATAAATGTACATAGATCTGCACAGTATAACTTCTCATACCTCTACACTTGATGTGATTCTCGGTATCAGTATAAATGTACATAGATCTGCACAGTATAGCTTCTCATACCTCTACACTTGATGTGATTCTTGGTATCAGTATAAATGTACATAGATCTGCACAGTATAACTTCTCATACCTCTACACTTGATGTGATTCTCGGTATCAGTATAAATGTACATAGATCTGCACAGTATAGCTTCTCATACCAATTCAAAGATATATCCCTGCATGCAAAGAATACAATTAAATTAATTCCCCCTGCAATTAACATGGTTTTGCCCAGGAGTGACTTTAAGTTCTTATTTTAAGAAGATTCTTAAGTGTGAATCAGGTCCTAGGAAAGGAAAGTTACACCTGGGCAAAACCATGTTGATTTCAGGGGGAGTCAAGTTAATTATATTCTTTGCATGCAGGGATATATCTTTGAATTGCTTTCTGCACATAGAGCTTTACTGTTACACTGTTATTTAGTCTTGGGATAGGAAACACCACCTCTAATCTATAATACTGTTTGCAACAGATGAAATATGACTCCCCTGAAATCAACATGGTTTAGCCCAGGAATAACTTTACCTCAATCTTGTGAGCTGTGAGGTGGTCCAATTTTACTAGGAATGACTGGAAATTAATGTTATTCATATAAATAATGCTTTAGGAGCATTTTTTAGAAAAAAAGAAGTTATAACTGAAACATTTCATTTTTTTTTTATAAAACCAAAGCACGACAAAAATTTAGAACCAAAACAAAAACACGAGGGTTGGAGCTCATCTCTAGCTGAAACATAATCAATTTTGTCATAGATGAACCATACATACCACTTGACATTAGGTGTTGTTTATGGGAAGTGTTTATATGACCTGTTTATCCTGCTGGCTTTACTTTGTATATCAGGAATCCAAACAATCTTGACACCACTTTATAGGGTTCTCCTCTCCATCTGTTGGCTAACTTTTGCTTTCCCAGTATCCCCAGTAGCAACCTGTCTCCTGTAGCAAGAATGTTGTCTTTTACTCTGTTATCATAACAGGTTTTATTTTGTAACCCAGACTGAGTAGATACCTCTTTAGCCAACTTGTAAGCCTCCTTTAACTCTTCTCTAAGTTGCTGGACAGATTAGTCTCTCCTTAGTGTACGGTGTCATTAATTCCAAAGCATAAATCAGCTGGCTAATGTGCTTCCCTTTCAAGCATAAGTAAATAAGGTTAGTAAACTGTGGACTCATTTTTAGTACAATTATAGGCATGTACTAATTGACTGCCATGTCTGCCCCAATGTGCCTTTATAACAGTGCTGAAATTTCACATCATATTAAGATTGCAGATTGAATGGTTGGGCTGAGATTTTTGTACTCCACATAACTCGCATATTCTCTTTGTCCACAGAATCTTTGTCACTGATGTAGCTCACTATTATTTTGCTGGGATATGGGTCGGAACTGGCTGGGAAATCGATTGCTTTTAAATAGAAGAGGAAAAGCAAACGATCCCCAGAGCACCGAACATGGTGCTCAGAATGGTAAGAATTAAATCTAACTGTAACCCTTTTCCTAATCCTTACCCTAACCCTGCCCTTCCATGACCCTAACCCTAACATAGCCTGACCCCAACCCTCCCTTCTCCACAGCCTAAGCCTAAGACTCCCCTCCCTGTAGCCTAACCCTAAGGCTCCTCTCTCCATTGCTTAAACCTAATAGTCCCTTCCCCATAGCCCAACTCTAAGACTCTCTTTCCATGACCCCAATCTTCCCTTCTCCGTAGCCTGATCCTAACCCTTCCTTTTCACAGCCTAACGCTAAGACTCCCCTTCCATGACCATGACCATGACCCTTCCCCAGAGCCTAACCCTTAAAGTCCTCATTACTCACCAGCAGTGTGCGGCGGGTGCCTTTGGGCACGACGGGTCTGGCGGTGGCTTCTGAAAATGAATGGGTATGTATGCTGGTCGGCATACTTAACAATGCTAAAAAAGAAAAAAAAAAATCAGTAAATGCTGCCTATTCAAAATAGAGACATACAAAAATCAGTTTCGCCTATCTCTCTTTCTAAAACACAGTATTCGTGGCAGGGACACTTATACTGGGTAGGCTTGAGCATATCTGGTGAAATGGTCAATGACCATGAGGATGCTAGTTACTCTCATCAGTCTCCACAGACAGGAAATAAAAATTATAAAAAGTTATAGTGACCCATCAATGTCTTTCTCAAAGGTCTTGAAATATTTCTCATCTTGTTTTCAATCTTGGGCCAGTAAAACCAATCAATAATGAGCTTAATTGTCTTTGCAACACCCAAATGTCTGTAGTGAATTCAGTAGTAGCACTATGGCCCGAATCCAGACCCTCTGCACGCTTTCCGTACGTGCAGGGATCTGTCCGTCTGGCAGAGAGAGGGGAGTGAACACCCCTTGTCACACCCATCTCTCGTGCGGGCTTTATGGCAGCTTACACTGCCATAAACCTGCATTAACTCTCTCGTGCAGATCAGCGGTCCGTACTACAGATGTGTGGGAGCCCCCTCATACACTGTATACTTTGCATGCTTCCCCCCACCCGCTTTAGCGGGTGGAGGGGAAGCACAGCTCATTTCCACTGAAATTGTTTATACTCTAGAATTACTGTAGTAACCCTAGCGTAAGATCTGGAGGGCGCATGCGTCCTCCAGTGAAGTTAGGCCACTTACACACCTTGCATTATCAGGTCAGGATTCGATCTTATGTCCTTATTGAGCAGGACCAATTGTCTCCTCATTCTGTCATCCTTGCTAGCGGTTTCTCCATAGAAGTGTTCTCTCCAGACTATTAAATAAGTCGCCCAGCTCTAGACTACGCCAGTAAAATGAAAGTCTGACTTAAGACTGATGCACACATTGGCACGGAACGAGACCAGTATGCGTGGATAGAGAGGCAAGACTCTTTATTCAAATGAGCTGCACATGGGCTATTAATGTACAGTATGGGCGTGCCAACATAGTTAAGACTGATTCATAGGTAGGAGTGCCTTGCGGAAACTAACATAAGCACAGGAAAAGTTAAGGTAGCCCACGACCACTCGTAAGTTGAGGAACTGTATTGTTTGCTGTGAGGCAATCTGTCTTCTCTTACTTAGTTCAGCACACACCTGCTGCGTGTTTTTAATCAAAGGATGTGTGTTTAAAAAATAAACAAATAAAGGCTTGTTTTTATATTCTAATGCTGATTTAATATTTTGTGCTAGACTTTAACCATGTAAAGTTGCTATTTTTGTGTATAGTTTGAGTTTGAGGTTTTTTATTAAACTAATGACATAAAATTTTTATAACAAACGTGATTACATTTACATCTATATAACTATAGTGGTTATTTATTTTGATTTTTTTTCAATTATTCTTTTGTAAATGTTTTATGAAACTTTCTATATGTAGTGGATCATTATTTTTATAACTTCAGACAGTATTTGTTTATGTTTTTTGTAATTCTTGTTTTATTTTTTATGGTTATTTTTGATTACAAATGTAAATGACAGTACTTGATGTTTTTAGAAATAAAATTTATTTGACTTTTCCAGAGCCTAGTCAGTGCGTTTAGTTACGTATCTTTGAATTATAAGCAATTTTAAGCACCATTACGCACAACTGATTCACAGCTTATAAAGTCAGCACATACCTAATTATGCGCAAGAAAGACTTAAGTCCTTACTTTGCACTCCCGACCAAGAGGGAGTGGTTAATAGGTTTCAGTTTTAGTCTTAAGTGTGAATACGGTCCGCTGTGATGAACTAACTAACCAGTGGTATTACAATTCTCCCTTCTTGGCACAAGCCTAAAATCTCGGATACTCGGGTACTTCTAACCACTCTTTTTATGGTAAGTCCTGCAAATGTAGAGAATTAGCATTATTACTTTTACACTGCTAGAATGCCAGCTATGTCCAATCGCTTCCAACTTTGCTGTAGTCTGAATATAGTTTAAAGGGTTGTTGTCAGTGTGTACTTCAAAATAAGCACCATACAGATAATCGTTTAACTAATCTACAAGGGACCATTTTAGTGCTAGGAATTGGGCACAGGTCAATATTTTCGCTAGGTGACAATCCTCTGCTTTTTTAATGTATAGGCTTCAGTTTCCTTCCATGCTCTTCATATAGTACTCCTTTGAAGGATGCATTAACATGTAAGACATGTTTACACGTTAAACAGGATAAATCAGGGTTGGTGTAAGCGAGTACAGAAGAATGAGTGTGACATTTTCAATTTTCTGAAAGCATTCTCATATTCTGCTGTCCATCTCTCACAATGGGTCATTGACCCAAAAATAACATTTATTTTCTGACTTAGGCTGTCCCTTTACTGGTGGATATTCTTTGATTAGCTCTGTCTATGGCCTGGCTACTTTAGAATATCCTGAAACAAGCTACCTGTAATAACAACAAAATCCAAGGAAAGACCACAATTCTTTCAGTTTAGTAGGCCTCTGTTACAGCCTCTATCTTGGCAGGGTCAGCGGAAATTCTTCACTTGCTTTTGGCACAATTTGCATTGGTCTAAAGATAGTTTCAAACCCTTGTTTCTCAAATGATCAAGGACTTTAAGCAATCTTTCATTGTGCTCTTGTAATGTATTTCCAAAGATCTGCAGAATGTCTTTTCAGATCATCTATATATACAACCACTTCAAGGAAGTTCATATTTCCCACAGTTTCATCCAAGCACCTATGGAACATAGCTGGGGCTCCCAAAAACCCTTTTGGCATTTACTTGGGTTAAAACAATATCTTGTGGCATATAAAGGCTGTCTTCTCTACATCTGCATGTGGTTAGCAAGGTAGCAACTATAGTGAAAGCAAAAAAGAATTATAAGCAATCTCAGAGTAATGATGACCGGGAGGTGTATTTTACAAAGCAGAAGGAGGTTAAAAAGGTTATCAGAGCAGCAAAGGCACAAACTGAAGAAAAACTGGCCCACTTTGTACAAAAAGGGGACAAAAACTTTTTTAGGTATATAAATGAAAGGCGAAAAACAAAAGAGGGTATCATAAGGCTCAAAACGGAGAGTGGAATTCTTATTGAGGGTGAAAAGGCTATGGCAAATCATCTTAGCAAGTATTTCTGTTCAATATTCACAAAAGAATGAGAGGGGAAGGGTCCACTTTTGAATGGGAAGACTATTAATACAATGGGGACAATTACTACTACTTTCACTGAGGAGCAGGTTTTAAAATAACTTTCAAAAGTGGACAAATCAATGGGACCAGATAGGATACATCTGAGGATACTACAAGAGCTTAGAGGGGTACTGGCAAACCATTAACTGAATTATTCAATCAGTCACTAATAACTGGGGTAATTCCAGAGGACTGGAAAATAGCAAATTTCAACCCTCTGCATAAAAGTGGAAGTAGGGAAGAAGCGTCAGACTACCGACCAGTGAGTCTAACATTAGTAGTAGGGAAATTGATGGAAAAACTGTTAAAGGAACAAATTGTACAGTATCTTAAATCCAGTTCATTACAGGATCCCAAGCAGCATGGATTCACTGGGGGAAGATCATGTCAAACAAATCTTATTGAATTTTTTGACTGGGTCAGTAAAGTATTAGATAAAGGGGGAGCTGTAGACATAGCTTTTCTAGATTTTAGCAAGGAGGCTTTTGACACTGTGCCACATCGCAGACTGTTAAATAAGCTGAAAACTTTAGGATTGGACTTAAAGATAGTTACATGGATACAATCTTGGTTTCAGGATAGACAACAGAGGGTTGGAATCTCTTCTGAGGATGGTAAGGTAACAAGTGGAGTACCCCCGGGTTCTGTACTTGGACCAATGCTCTTTAATATCTTTATAGGTGATATTGCCTGTGGTATTTAGGGGAAAATATGCCTTTTTGATGAGACCAAGATGACACCAAGATATGTAACAGGGTAGACATGCCAGGTGGGGTACAGTAAATGAGGGATGATCTAGGCAGACTGGAGGAATGGTCAAGAGTGTGGCAACTGCAGTTTAATGCCAACAAATTCAAAATCATCCACTTGAGGCATAAAAACCCAAAGGCTCAATATATCCTTAATGGCATTACATTAGAATCTACCGAGGAGGAAAGGGATCTAGGAGTCATTATTTCCAGTGACTTAAAGGTAGCCAAGCAATGTAACAAAGCAATGAGAAAGGCAAGTCAGATGCTTGAGAGAGGAGAGGAGAGGAATTAGTAGCAGAAAGAGGGAAGTAGTGATGCCACTTTATAAATCATTGGTACGCCCTCACCTAGAATACTGTGTTCAGTTCTGGAGGCCATATCTCCAGAAAGACATAAATACATTAGAGACTGTGCAAAGAAGAGAAACTATAATGGTCCATGGCCTGTGTAACAAATCATACCAAGAAAGGCTAGAGGGCATCTACTTTAAACATGTATAGCTTGGAGCAGAGAAGGGAGAGGGGGGACATGATAGCAGCTTTCAAATATATCAAGGGTTGTGACCGGTTAGAGGAGGGTAGCATTTTGCAAAAGAAAAGGTGTAATAGAACACGAGGGCATAAATATAAACTGGAGGGTGGTAGATTCAGAGGAAATGTGCGGAAAATTTACTTCAGTGAAAGGGTGATAGATAAGTGGAATAGACTCCCATCTGAGGTGGTTGAAGCCAATACAGTAGAACAGTTTAAACACACGCTTGGTATAAATATAAGGATATCCTAAATTGTAAACTAAATTGAGGGTAAATAGGGTCTAGGGTCAGTATAGTTTTGAATAAACAAATGGGCAGACTAGATGGGCCATGTGGCTCTTATCTGCCGTCACTTTCTATGTTTCTATCTACTGGGTTCATGGGAATTTGATAGTATCCATTCTCAACTCCAATACAAAGAACCAGTGGCTCCCTTATCGTCAGTCTAGGGCTTCATCTATCATGAATACTGTATACTGATGAGGTACTGTCCTTTTGTTCAGGGTCCACACATATATATATACCACCAATCTTCTTTCTCGCTACTACTATAGGAGAAGCATAAGGACTCTCTGATTGTCTTATCACATTGGTTTCTAATAAGCCCTTTAGATGGCTTCTCAAATCATACAAAATTACATGAGTTATGGGCCTCTCTTGGAATGTTTTTTTATTGGTGAGCCAGATCTTATGGTGGACTCAGGTCAATTCAAGGTCCCAATTTCTCATTGAAAATGCTTCTTTCCTTTTCAACATTTCTTCTGTCAGCCTTTTGATTTCTAATAGGTCAGCATCTCATTTTTCAAAACACAGCTGTAGACTGCACATACATCCTACTAGCTTCCTCTGTCTATTTCTGCATGTAGGCTGCTAGACATACTGGGTGAATGGTTATTGTCTGGTGATACCCCAACTCTACTGCTTCCCAGCACCACTGAGCTAAGATTTTGAATAAGTATGTGTGCATTACTGTCCACAATAAGATAAGAGTACATCTGTTTCTTCTTCTGACTCAGGGCATAATAGGGAACTACTGGAATCTCCTGCTCAACACCAGCTATGCTTTGAGGGAATTTTAAGTCAGCTGTAATGTATCCCAGGTATAGATAGCTTTGTTCACTGAGTCACCAAATGGTTAGTCCACACAACAGCTGCACTTCCATGAGGCACATTCTCCCTAAACCACTTCTCAAAAACAATGGACACTTGTGAACCACTATCCAGTAGGACAGTACATTTCCTTTCACTTATAAGGGCAGATACACGGTCCTGGGCCTACTGGACCAGGTTGCAGTCTATTCCATGTATTAGACTGATTCCCCATAGTGTTTACACTGAATTTTTGCAGACACATAATTCTATTAACCATAAAACCACTTGTAAAATCCTCTTCCCCATGCAATGTTGTCAAATAGAACAGACAAGCAAGGCATCCACTGACTCCAGGCACTCTGATAGGTTCTTAATGTGGTGAGGGCGAATGAGCTGTTTGCCAATGCTGTGCTATCTGTTAGAAATGATATGGGCAAGGCAAATCCACTGCAAAAGCCCATGGAGCCAGCTCCTGGAACCTCCTCCAGTTAAAACAGAAGAGGGCATCAGCAATGTTGTTATTGACCCCAGGGACTTCAGAAGTCCAAAATTGGATATTACCCTCCAGAGAGTGCAAAACTAATCTATGCAAAAGATTGATAGCTGGGGAGAAGAGGCCCATTGCCTTTTGCTTGACTGAACCACCCCCAAATGGTCAGAAAAGAGGATACTCTTGTTACGCAATACAACTCTAAGGTGAGAGCAATCAGTTCCAGAACCAGGAGGTTGGCAGTCAAATCCCTAGACTCTCCCGTGGCCATGGTGGCACATACCACTGTGCCTGGAAATATGCCCAAAACCTTTAAACCACACAGTGTCTGTGAAAAGCTGCAATTCTTGGTTTGAAACCACTAGTAGTTGCCATATTTGCACCCCATTAAAGGTCTGCGGAAACTGGATCCAAACACCCATGTCCTCCTGGATGGTCACTGACAATGCTACAAAATGTTGAGCTTTTTAAACTCTCACTGTAGCGCTCTAGCAACTGAGAGAACACCCTCCCCAGGGCTATGACCTTACAGGCAAAATTTGTTTCTACATATATTAGTCTTTTCTTTTATATTTTGCTTCCGATTTCAGGTTTCCTTGTGCTGGAGTGTTAACCGAAGTTCATCTTCCTTGTATAGTTATGCAGTCTTCTCCCCTATCAGGGAGAGGAGAACCTTTCATCCCAACTTTTCTATTCTGATATGCCCGTCCTCAAAGCTGACTTTATCCTCAATCAAGTTATAGAGACTTGTGGGCCCTTAGCCTCAATGCCAATAGAGGCAGAAGACAGAGTTCTCAATGTCGGGACGGGTGACTGACTCTCGCCTACTACTACCAATGTGTTTTGAGTATTTAGTCTTTTTCAAGGTGTTGCCTGGGGAAAAGCATCTCTGTATTTAAATACAGGATGAAATGCGTTGGTCGGTGATCTATTGACATTGAACTTCAAATTGAAATCTTCTGGGTGCAGATACCAGACTCATTGCCCTCAACGAGTCAGAAATGGCCTCACTCCACTGCTGAGGCACTGACCGGACAGTCGGTGGGACAACAGCACAATGAGGACGGAGCTAAGATTTATCTTTGCTCAATGCTGTTTATTTAATGCTATTTGGTACGCAGATTTTATATGGTTGCTTATATGGTTGCTTAGTAAAAGACTTTATACAGTATTATGCTATGGTCAGGTTGTTTTTTTATCCCTTAAAAGCTGAAAAAGTGTGTGAAGATCTTTGGATACTGTGCATCCCTTTGAAATTGACATTGCTTATTGGTGTCTGGTACGCAATTTGGTATAACTAACCACACAGTGGTGTCCCCCTTTAAAGATTTTATGTACGCAATCTATGTAAAGAAGTGTTACGTAGATAGTGTAAAAAATTTACTACGCATGCGTAGTATCTCGGCACAGATATGTAGGCATAAAAATTAGTTGTTGTGAATCCAGTGCAGAGTACCTATATTATGTATTTTTAAATTGAAAGGTCACTCACCAAAGAGGGTCCTCAAATCCTCAAAATATATACATATCCTTATGGACTAGTATAGCAACAGCCAATGCTAATCACAATTTGAACAAAAGACCAAGGGTTGTGTTGAGTAGGTCCTCAGCAGAGGTCAATAAATGGCATACTCATGAGAGTTACTCTCACAGGGCCTCATTTACTAAGGTCGGTTTTTTTGCAGCAATTATGAATCGCCAGCAATCAGCGCAATATTTCTGATTTACTAAGTGGCGTTCTTGGCTGGCAATTTATCATCATCAACGATGTGTGTCGATTTTTTCCAGGCTAAATCATCGCAATATTTTGCTTATAATCATGGCTATTTAGCAGTAAAAATCGCCACACACACTGGCCCATTGTAAAAAAAAAAAAAAAACACAAAAAGCAAAGTAGATGTCCACATTAATTACTAAATTAAACATATGGAAGTGACCTTATAGCAAATACAGTTCTGCAGCCCTTAATGTTGCCAGGCGTCGATCGGGTCTTTGGCTCCGCCTCTTCTCCTTGCTGGTCCAGATAAGCCGCTCCTTCTTCTTCGCGGTCCCTCCGGCTAATGACTAATGTCATTGCTGGGGCTCTTTTATAGTCTCTGGTGTGAGTCTCGAAGACCCGATCAATGCCTGGCAACATTGAGGACTTCAAAACTGTAAGTATTTTCACTTCCAAGTAAGCTCACTTCTATATGTTTTATTTAATAATTAACGTGGGCATCTACTTTGCCATTAACTTCTATGGGGGCATCAAGTATGGAATTAACTGTGATAGGGGCATCTATGCAGACATTCACTTCTATGGGGGCAGCTATGTTGGCATTCACTTTTATGGGGCAGCTATGACGGCATTAAATTATATCAGGGCTTAACATGTTGCCTTTTTTACAAAGCAGCCATCTACAGAGGCAATCTATTATACAGGGGCAACTATTTTATTGAACGGGGGCAACTACTTTATGTTATAACTGAACGGGGCAATGTATTCTTTAATTATTTGTACGTGGGCATGTAGGCCCATATTCAGAGTACCGGACGTATAGCGATTTTTACTACTGCGCATGCGTAGTAATTTTTTTTACGTAATCTATGTATCTTTTTCTTATGCACACTGCATAAATGCGGTCTTTCAGACAGCATTTACGCAATGTGTTTTGATGGCAAAGCAAGTGTCGCTTTTCTGAAAAGTGACACTCACACCAGGCGCTTTTAAATGACGCTTTTTAATAGCAAGCTGCCTGAGATTTTACTAAGCAACGCTTAGTAAATCCGGCGATTGCTATGTCTGACAAAGAAAAAATCGCCATGGTATGTTTGCCAATGCACGTTTTTCAAAGGCAAAAGTCCCTAGACTTTGCCTTTAGTGAATGCGGCAATTGCATAATCGCCGCCCAAGTCCTGCGATCCTGGTCAGTTTTGACAAAATCGACCTTAGTAAATGGAGCCCACAGTGTTTCATGTCATGCTTCTTCTGCTGCCTGCCAAACTGAAATGAAACAGGTTATGCTAGAGAAATTAGGCCTTGTCTAGGGGTGAGGGATATGAATCTGAATCTATTCCTGGGATCCCATACCCTGGCCACAGTTTTGGACTGATGCAACCCTAAAATACTGTATATTATTTATTGACCGGATCCACAGCTAAGACCGATACCCCACTTATGCACGCACAGTGCATTTTGATAGTTCTATGATAGTAAGTCCTATCATATGGAATATGATGGTATGTACTATGAAAGGGGCTGGGCTTCCCCTCCAAGCCTTAAAAGTGTACAGTGTAGATTGGATTACCCACTTACGAGTGGATCAGCTGATCCACTGGTGTGACTTAAGGCTGTCTTATGGCAGTGCACAGTAAATCACACATTTTTGGCATGAGAGAGGAGAGTGACAGGGGGAGTTCACTCCCCTCTTCCGTGTGGAATTAAAGACCCCTGCACATACAGAAAGCATGCAGGGATTAGGATCTGAGAATGCCTCGTGTACGTTTAATTGTAATTTGTAGAGAGCAGGATCACTTTATAGAATTGACACTCTGATCCATATTCAGCTTCAGGTCAACCTTTCTGTGTGGACATCTGGTTCCACTAAGAGCTCTTCCATTCTGTCATCCTTTTCAGCCTTGTGTATACAATAAACTTAAACTTCCAACCTGCATTTTACAAACATTTAGTCACTTGTGTAAGCTAAGAGTTTGTATTTTCTTCATTAACCTTAGACCCAGAAATCCTGGTCTTTAATTCGAACAAGCTACCCTGCAGGACATGTCCTGATTAAATAAAAATTCCTATAGTTCCCATTTAAGCTGGGATAAATTATCACTTTAGAATTAGCCAAATAAAGTTTTGTACCATAATTCGTAGACATACATTTTACGCATCTTTGTTGCAGTCGTTTAACTGTTGATTGTGAAGGTTTAAAAATTATTATTATTATTATTATTATTATTATGCATATTTTTTAATTAATGGAATACATTACTTTTTTAGCTAAAACTAAAGCATATTCAGATTTAGGACCAATATATTAACACTTTTGGGTTTGGAATGTTAAGACTCTGCAAACTAAATGTTAGTTTGCAGAGTCTGAATAAATGAGTGCAAAAATAGAACTTATTTCATAAGAAAACATTGCATTGTACACCTGTGTCCACATTTAACGTTCACCAAACCAGGAAAAGTCCATCATAAATTAAGTGAAATTGCCATGTATAGCAGGTCCACTCATTGGGTAAAGATGATAAGGGACTATAGAAATCAATAAAACTTTGTTAACCTACCATTTAGTTGCAATTACACATCCCAGACTGGCAGATAGCACATGACTCATCCTGTGAGTTATTGCTCTTTGCTGACTTATTTAGAGCAAATTCTGTACTGTGTTAAACAGCAAATTTGCTGTTCTTATAAATTGTGATTTGTCACTACACAATTTTTATCAGGGCATAATTAAATAAACTAACGTTTAATTATGCCCTGATGAAAATTGTGTAGTGACAATTGAAACGTCGGACCGCAA
>WWET01006935.1:43684-58410 GCA_011038615.1 Limnodynastes dumerilii | reverse complement strand
CAGACAAGCTGGAGCTATAACCGGCGAGGAGGGTATAGCTGGAGGCGCTTAACTAATACCTGGCAGCTCCTGATAGGGTCAGCAGCGGAGGGAGCTGAGTGGAGTTGATCCAGCAACCCCCAGGACGCAGGACGGCAGATACACAAGGCCAGCGCCACAGCACATGGCTAATTTGCATACCGTCACGCCCCCGTGACAGTATGCAGGGAAGATGGCCGGCGCGACGCTGTGAGGAGGGGGAGAACGATGCATGCCGTTCTGACGGCATGGAACAGGATGACAGCGCCAGGAACCGGGTAAGTGACCTGCTGCTGAAGCGCTGACGGAAGGTGACAGGCAGCGCTGCTGGGGAGAGAACCGGCAGGCTAACGGTGAGTAACAGTTGCTATAGTTCATTGAGATTTCAGTTTTGCTCTTCAAATTAGAGAACTAAACTGAATGAAATACTATTTCCTGAAAAGTACGTTAATTAGTTCAGTGAGCAGGAAAGTGCACAGCTAAAGCTTCCCCTCTCTTATCTAATTTATTCTCAACGTTTATTTAGATTCTCTTAATTAAATGACTTTACACCTTGCTACATATTGGAAGTTTGTTTTTAATATATAATTTAATATATAAATTGCATGCACTCTTAATATCTTTATTTGCATTTATCGTTTTTTTCCCCTAAAGCAACACATCTTACATAAGATTTAAATGTGTTGTCAGTTATGGGACTTGGGGAAGGGGCGAGTTTCCTTGCCCATATAAATCACGGCAAATTACCACAGTTTGCCAGCAACCTTTTTTTTTTAAGTCGCTGGATTTACAAAGAGACGGTTCCCCTTTTGATTTTGTAACTCTCACAATGGGCCTGATCCAGAGCTACGATGTTACACTGAGTGTTCTAACACTCAGCATAACATCGCAGCACTCCCCCCGACACTTGCCCCAGTGTATTAACACTTGCTTACAATGGCTGAAGGCTACCCTTAGGGGAGCCGGCGTAAGCAAGTTTTATTATGCTGGGACAGTTATAATGCAAACGCCGCCCTCCCAGCCTTACTACGCTGCTGCTATAGACGCCCGATCCTCGATCGGCGAGCTACGGGCATTGCCGTAGCTACGCCAGGCAACATCTGCCTGGCGCATGCGCAGATCGGCTTTTCAGATGATCTTACGCTTACAGCCGGCGTATTAATTCCGGGCAGCGTTGTTTAGGATCAGCCCCAATGTGTGGCGATTTTTAGAGGCTTAATTTACTATTGAAAAATTGCCACATATCATGGCCCTTCTGCTTTCTTTTTTTCTTTTTTAACATTTTAATAAATGATTCATATACATTAAAAATAATTAAAATGGCTGTCATGACATGCAATTAACCCTTAGCATGCTGCGGCATATAGTACTTTAAGGCACAGCATGCCCTTGTATTGCAGGGCATGTTATGCCTTATAGTACCATAAGTGCCGTTCAAAATAAATGTAAAGTATATTGCTCCATTCCTTAAAACTAATAAGTATCTGGGCCCGTTCCATAAAAAATAATATTACATGTCCTCGTTAGTAATTAATATAAATTAAGGCCACTACTTTTAAAATATTAATAAAACACCATCATAAAGATAAAATGAATATTGAATTTAAAAGTATAAAAAAATATTGTTTATACTCACAGTTCAAATGTTGACAGGTGACGATTGTGACTCCGGCTCTGCAGGAGCATACAACGAGCTCCATCCTTTTCTTGGTCCCTCCGGCGAATGACATGTCATTACGGGGGTCATATTTATACCCTCTGATGCGAGATCCCGTCAGAGGAGGTCCCTTTTTTTTCAAGGTGGGTTCAGGGATTTAAAACTAGACGGAGATTGCATCCAATCTCCGGTTAGTTTTACTAACTTGACTTTAGTAAATCCGGCCCTTGTTCTATTTTACATACATTCAATGTTTTCATCCTTCAGCAGAAGACAATATATGAACCAAAATAAAAATCAATATGAAGGCTGTCCTTATTAATGATAGCATTAGTATATAGCTTGACAATGCCAAAATATTACCTTACTTATACTATGAATCATACTGTTCAGCTGTGGTAGTATTTCATGAGGAATGAGTATGTATTTCTCTCTACAATTAGCTCATATTCCGGTTTTATGAATTATTATTGTAATAATGGAAATAAAAGTGGAAACTAATGAGGAAAACAAGAGTTAAGAATCCTAATGGTGGGTAAGAAATACAACTATGAGAAGCATGATGCTTGAGTGCATAGGGTAAATAGCAGAAAGAGAGTAGTAATTTCAATTTATAGGTCATTTTGACAGTATCACCTGGTATTCTATGTTTACAAGCTAATGCATCAGTCCCAAAATTACCTACAAGAAAATAGATTTGCATGAAATGTTAGGTAACACAAATGCAGGATGTCTCTGTACAACTCTGGACTTGAAGGATTTTTTGAATATCAACCATCAGTATCAGGAAATTAGAATAATGACAAAGGAACAGAACTTGTTTCAGACATTTAGTATACTCAAGCGCTACGTAATCTGCTGGCGCTATATAAAAACCTGTTAAAAAATGTAAGAAATAAATAATAGTATACTCATGAGGCCAGATTTACTAAGGGGCAAGTTAACTAGCCAGCGATAAAATCTCCAGCGATGTGTGTTGATTTTTTAAGTGTTTATTCACCGCGATTAAGCTTGTAATCGTATCGAATTAACCCATAAGAAATCACCACACATTGTGCTCTTCCTATTAAAATGTATTTTAATAAATATTTTATTAAATAAAATTATTTAAAAAATCCTTAACAGTATTAAAACCCCAGCCGCGGCATGCTATTAAATCTTAGCATGCTGCGACATATAGTGCTCTAAGGCACAGCTTGCCCATGTATTGCAGGGCATACTGTGCCTTTTAGTACCATAAGCGGCAGCATGCCAAGGGTTAATTGAATGCTGCCACATACATTATGTGCCCCGTATCTGTTATATACATATAGGGCCCATTAGATTTAAAATACACACACTGCTTGTTCATACAAATGCTGTTCAAATTTGCTTCCTTCTACAAAATGGCTGCTGTTCCTAACTCTGGATCAACCCGTGTGCCACAGGACAGGAGGATGATGACTGCTTAGGTAAGTGATTTGGAAAGCTGTTGGAGGGTAGTCTATTATGGGGGCATATTTACTCCTATTATGGGGTATATGGAGTTCTTTTATTATTTTATATTATTATTATTATTATTATTATTATTATTATTAATATTATTATTATTATTATTATTATTATTATTTATTATTATTTTATTAAGACTTAATATTCCTTAATATGTTCTCCACAAGCCTATTATTATTAATTCCTAATATGGGTACATATTGAGCTTACTTATGAGGCATATGGAGCACTTTTAATAATATAGGGCTGGATCCAGACCTGATAACTTCAGGTTACTTACACATGTAAGGTGTGTAAGTGGCCTCTCCAGATGTTACATTAGGGTAACGATGGTAACCCTAGCGTAGCAAGATTTGTACGGTATTCAGTTCTGTACGGACCGCTGATCCACAAGATGGACTTAAGGCGGCAGTGTAAGCTGCCATAAAGCCCGCTCGAGAGAAGCAAGTGACAGGGGGCGTACACTCCCCTCTCTCTGTCGGACAGACAGACCCTGGCATGTATGGAAAGCGCACAGGGGTCTGGATCTGGTCCATAATTCCATATGCCCATATGATTATTCAAAATACCACCAATGGATTATTAATAGGCTTAATATGCCACTATGGTTGGGATTAAAAGGCCTAAATATATCCCCATACTAGTCTACTAACCTATTATGAGGACATATTAACATATTAATTCCTATAATGTGAGTATGTTATAATAATAAACATAGTAAGTCCTACTATTGGACCATACTGATCCATACACCCCTCTATCTAGGATAGTTTGTACTATGGTGGGGGCAAAATCAAAATCTTAGTAAAATAGTTTTACTTTTTTTTTCTGGCCCATTATATCACACATCTCTATTTAAGGTTTTGTCCAAAACTGCTACAGAAAAGAATATGAGATTTATTATTTTAGTTTAATTATGAATTTAGCTACTTAAAAGTTTTTGACTTAATAAATAACAATTCTACACAATGCTATGCAATATCCTTGATGAACTCAGTCCATGCAGAATACTAGATTGCATGTACTGTAAGGGTGAAATGAATCCCTTACTGTATGATTTAAATGCCTAAACACACCCACCATGATTATTTTGTATGCATGGTGGATGGCCTTGCTCCCCTTGCGGAGGATAAAGTCCACTGGAATGCAGCCACATGATGTGAAAGAAGTAGTGCGCATGCGCAGTGCAAATTCACAGCTGACTTTTGCACCGAGTGCGTGTAAGTTAGCTGGTTCTATTTAGTATGGATCCATCTCAATGGGTGAAGATAACATTATTACTTTTAGAAAATGATGGTCTGGATCCAGGAATCTGATTCTGATGATCAGATCCCTGAGTAAAGATTTGGAGAGATATAAAAGTGCTGGGAGACATTTGTGCATTTGCATTTTAAACACTCCCACTAACATGGATAAACCTCCAGCAGCCACAGCCTAACTTTTTGATTCAGATTGTGTGGTAATTCATATAAATTAAGTGTTAATACCTATTTTGAAGATTAATTAAATTGAAACGCCCCTGACGCAGCTTATGATGAGTTATGAGCAAGAGCAAACCAAAACAGCATCAAAAGTCATACAGCTGAATAAATACTAATAGCTAATTCACAGCAAACATACATGAACTCAATAACAGGTGGGGTGTCAGGTTTCAAACAGCTTTCCAGGCTTCACGGTACACTTGTAACAGGTGGGGCATTGGAACAAGTCTCAAACTACTGATGGCTAACCCTATTTCTACAATCAACACCCTTAAGCCCTATAAAGGTGCTTAGAACATCTGGGGCCTATTACCCTCTGTAAGACTAACTGGGGTGAGCTTTCCAGAAGACTAGAGCCCCGAATCTTCTGTTGTGTTAGGAGGTAGTTACTCACTGGCCTGGGCAGGGCAGTTACTCACTGGCCTGGGCAGGTTCCCACCAGTGACCATCCTACATTGCAGCATCCATGTAAGTCATAAAACACAGGACACATTCTTGTAACAACAATAAAAGAAAGCAAATTGTAGTCACTACAATACAGACAGCATCCTAGTCACCTTAATACAATATACATATTATCTAAGTGACCACCATACAAAACACACTGTACCCTAGAGACCACCATATATACTGCATCCTATTGAACACTATCAATTAGTGTGCAGTCTTCCAGATGCTGCTCTGCTGCTGCCTGTTATATAATATGTAAGTATTAATAAAGAGAGCGTTGGCTCTAAATTTGTATAGTGGATCCACAGTGGATCTGTTAGTCAACAGGAGAAACTATTTGGAGTCCGAGCACAGCAAGCTCCAAACAAGTCTCAGCTAAAACAAATATATCACAAGGGATCACAAGTAGGCCTCTAATTAAATATTTTTATTATAGACAAATATGCTATATAAGACACAGAAAGTTTGGTATTTATTTAAAATCTTGTAATGTCATCTATTCCCACCCAAGATTTGGCACGAACGTAGTCCTCTGGAAACACTTTATAGATGACATTATATTCATCAGCAAAGGGAAAGAAAGTGACCTCCATCTATTCATTTTGTGCCTTAACAACGACCCTCTGATCTAGAATTTACCACTACCACAAGTAAGGAAAATATCACTAGAGATCTATATCCAGGACAACAACTTTCATACCAAAACAAACTTCAAACAAGTCGATTGCAACATTTACATTCTCGCCACCAGCCAATGGTTAAATAACATACAAAAAGGGCAGTTCACCAGAATAAAAAGAAATTGCACTAAAGAGCAGGACTATGAAATTCAAGGAAGCAAGCTAAAATAAGACTTTCTTGAGAAAAAATATCATGAAATAACAGTGGAAAAAGCATTTCAGGAAATTAAAACAAAAAATATAAAAGATTTACTGAACTACCAAACAAATAAAAAAGAAGAAAAGAAGGGATTTATAGCATTCATCGCAGGATTTTCAAACTCAGCCATACAAATAAAACACATAACCAGAAAACATTGGCACAATTTGAAAAAAAAAATTGACGGTTTAAAAGAAATATTACCCAAAAAACTTATGGTCATTATTAGGAAGGCCTCAAATTTAAAACAAAAACTGGTGTCAAGTACAATTAGGAAAACACAAATAAACAACAGAAAATCCTGGCCAAAGGACAATGAAGAAGGATTCTTCCACTTTGGGCACTGTAAACTCTGCAAAACAACCAGTATTAACTGCACTAAAATTATAAAGGAATTTGTAGTATCAGACAAAAGCTTTAAGGTTACACAAAAGATGACCTACAACAGCACTAATGTGATTTACCTAATCACATGCCCGTGTATCCTAAATATTGTTTGGAGAACAATGAGGAAATTAACCGCCAGAATACAGAACACATTAGGAATATTAAGAAAGTGGAGACGCCCTAGCCATGGAACCACTAGCCACCAAAATACGACTACATCCCCGATTCAACGGACTTTCATTTGTGCACCGAGTTCACAAGATTTGCTTGTTCGCGGATGATGTCCTCCTATTTATCTCCAACCCACTAGAGACTCTCCCTGCTCTTGGCACTATAATCAAACTCTTTAGCGAGGCTTCGTTATATAAGCTTAATACGACCAAGACTGAGGCCTTGACAATTAATATCCCTGATTCTACACTTCATTTGCTTCGCTCCTGATACCCCTATTCCTGGAAATCTACATCTATATCATACCTAGGCATTCAGATCCCAGCCTCCATCGAGCAGGTGTTTGATATAAATTATACCCCTTTGATTTCTCAAGTTCGGAGGTTGATGGAGGGATGGATGAGCTACGAGATGTCCTGGATGGGTAGGGTGGCAGCCTACAAAATGACGGTTTTACCGAAAATTATATACTATTTTCGCACTATCCCATATATTGTTCCAACCCCTTACCTTAACAAATTATGTTCCATTCTGTCGGCATATGTGTGGCGTAGAAGACCCCCTAGATTAGCCTACGCTTCCTTAATTAAATCCAAATCCTCTGGGGGTGTGGAATATCCGGACCTCCCAAGGTACCAGGAAGCCTGTGTCCTAGCCCAAGCTCGTGACTGGACCCTACCGGAAGGCAGAAAACCTTGGGTGGACCTTGAAAGGAATGTCCCCTCGCACTTCCCCACGGTGGACTTCCTTTGGACGCCCCCGTCCTTACGGCCGCCGGGTAAACCTCCTCTCTTGAGCATATGCCACACAATTAAAATATGGGATCGTTGTGTCAAGCCTTTTTGGTCCCAGGTTTCACAGCTAGCTACGGCAGTTTGCAACTTACCTGTGGAACTCACCCCAGAAATTTCTTTACTACACCTCTATCCTTCCACTATCCCCAAGGACCGATGGTATGTCCTGGGCCATCTGTTGTTGACGGCTAAAGCAGCAATCGGACAGGCGTGGAAATCACCATTTTCCCCATCCATATCCAAGGTTATAGCGAGAACAAATTCTAACTATACTATGGAAACTATTGATGTTCCCTACTCAGCTACAGCCTCCTCCCCCTTCCTTAAGTGGTCCTTAAGTGGTTAAGTGGGCGGAGTATATAGCACGCAACCCTGCCTCGGGTGTGGTCGATGCCTTGGCTGAATATCACTCTCCGGAGCACCTAGCCTCGCCATTATCTCTCTCCTCTCCTACCTAATTATGCTCTCATTAGCCATCGCTTGTGGTATCTATTCATATTTTTATTAGCTGTTTCAGGTGTTATTTCTCATATTTAATATGCTCACGCTCTTTAGTGCTTGGTGTTTATTCCTGACTAAAGTGATGTCTAGTTTGTCTATGTTCGCAAACTCCTGCCCCCTTCTTCCATTGTCCTTTCCCTCCCTCCCCCCTGTCCCTTCCCTCCCCCCTCCTTTTTCTTTGTTTTTTGCAATTATTAAAAATTCATGAGAGATTTCTGTTTTGTACCATAGCTATGTTCTCAGCTATTACGACTTGTTTACATTGTAACCAACCTTTGTACTATAAGCTTGTATGTTTGCTTGGCATTCTTTCAATAAAAATGTAATGTGGAAAAAAAAAAGAAAGTGGAGACAAACCACAGTTTTTCAGACCACTACCAAATTAGACATAGCAAAGATCCATCCACTCTAAACTTTATAGCCATTAATAAAGTCCAAAAGAACTGGATGGGGGCAACTTTAACAGGAAACTGAATCAGACAGAAATAAAGTGGATATATAACTTACTCCAGGGGGTCTCAATATTGACACTGAACTTGTCTCCTTTTTATGAAAAATCATTTGATCTACACACCCTCAACACACCTGGCTAGAAATTTATTAACTGTATCTTTCATTCTTAGGAAAAACCCAACATTCAAATCATAAATTAGGTCTGGCTTTATATCACACTACTGAATATATCAGCCAGACAACGCTAACCTTATTTGTACAATCATTTATGCCACCAGTCTGCCGCATTGAATCCATTACTATCTATTCCTAGCTTGTTGAAAACATACACATTAGTTACTACACACAAGATTGGAAGTTCAGACTTGCAACAAAAACACAGACAGCACTCACTCTGCTTATTTACACGTCTCCTGCTTGCAACATTGTATACACTGCAATTATTCTACAATGTGTCTCCAGCAACCTATTTAGTTTACCATATACAAGACAGGCAGATTGACTTGATATTAGATTGGCCAATACATTTAGACACCCCAAATGTCTATTTAAACACCAAATGTACTCCATCCCACACACACTGAAGAAGTCTTTAAAGACTAAATGGTTGGTGTCATTCAACATGATTTTAACTTTAAAACAAAAAGCACATTTTGACATTATTCTGCAGTGTCATATGTAAAATGTGTATTATAGACACATTCAGACCAATAAAGTGAATTCTAGTTACTATACTAGACTGGTGCACTTTTGCTTTCTCCTTTTTCCCCTTGGTGGACTGGAGCAGAGGTTTAGGATCCTGCCAACAGGAAGGAGGAGAGAAACAGCAGGACAGCCACCAGTAAGAACAAAGTCTGCACATACTGCTGTCCAGACAGATTTCAGGAACACAGAAGCATTCACTATCCAGCCATAGAACAAAACAGTACCGGCACTCTGAAACTACAAGTAGCACACTAAACCACCTGTCAGTACCTGAAACAGAGCCAGTGTTTAGATGTGAGTCCTGGCCAGCCAACAGTCCCCACCTGGTCCATGGCCTAACTACAGACAGCGGATCCAAGGCACTGTGAGCTTTAAACAGTACCCTGGCTACTCAGCAACGTTGATGATGTCACGCCCAGCATTAAGAAGAATGGACATGAAGAAAGATGAGGAGCAGGGAAGAAATAGAGAAAGGAGGATTATAGAATAGAAAGGAAGTAATCTAAAGGTAAAAAAGAACAGAGAGGGCAGTGTGAGTGATAGTATGGACAGTGTGTGAGTGATAGTATGTGTAGTGTGTGAGTGATAGTATGGACAGTGTGTGAGTGATAGTATGTGTAGTCTGTGAGTGATAGTATGGGCAGTGTGTGAGTGATAGTATGGGCAGTTTGTGAGTAATAGTATGGGCAGTGTGTGAGTTATAGTATGGGCAGTGTGTGAACGATAGTATGTGTAGTGTGTGAGTGATAGTATGGACAGTGTGTGAGTGATAGTATGTGTAGTGTGTGAGTGATAGTATGGGCAGTGTGTGAGTGATAGTATGGGCAGTGTGAGTGATAGTATGTGTAGTGTGTTAGTGATAGTATGGACAGTGTGTGAGTGATAGTATGTGTAGTGTGTGAGTGATAGTATGGGCAGTGTGTGAGTAATAGTATGGGCAGTGTGTGAGTGATGGTCTGGGCACTGTGTGATTGTATGGGCAAAGCGATAATATGGGCAGAGTGATAATATTGGCAGAGAGATAATATGGGCAGAATGATGGTATAGGCAGTGTGATGGTATGGGTGGTGTAATAGTATGGGCAGTGTAAAAGTATGGGTATTAACATGGTATGGGCATTGAAATAGTATAGACTGTGTAAAAGTATAGGCGGTGCGATAATATGGGCAGAGTGATAAGATGAGCAGAATGATGGTATGGACAGTGCAATAGTATGGGCTATGCGAGTGTGAGTATGGCCGTGGGATAGTGATAAATAGGATGGGCAGCTGGTATGATGGTATGGACAGTGTGGAAGGGACAGAGTGACTTACTTACTATATTACATTGTGCTTTGGGCTTTTTCCCCAGGCTAAAATTTGCAAGCCAGTCCCTGCTTATGTACCCAGTCTACCCACTGGACCACCAATATATGTTCAGTACTTGCTACATTATAAGATATTAATTAAATACCAAACATAGCTTTGTTTTAAGTAAGTTATGGCAAAGTTTTATCAAAATTACTCCGCACCAAAAACAAGGACTGAATGGACCTATTTATATTTTAGTGCACCTCTTAAAAATGGAAGGATCGCATACAAGATTGTAATTAAATACCAAAATGTGACTTTAACACCAGCAGCAAAGTTTTAGCAAAATAAATCTGCACCAAAAACAGGTAAAGAATGGATATAATTAAATACCAAACTAGGCTTTCTTTTACAAGGGCAAGCGTTAGCAAACTGACTCTGTACCAAAGGTGTCAATTGGATATATTGATATTATAGTGTGTATTGTAAAATAGAATTTACACTAGTAATTGTGTGAAATACTTCCCACAACCAAAATACAGGAAAAATGTAGTTGCACAATGGAAAATAGTATTGTGTACAGAACTCTACATTACAGAATTGCTAGAGTGTGTAACTGAGTAGTGAGCAGTCATACTACAAGTAAATATCCTGCTTAGAAACAATACAGAAAGACAGCGCAATATGTCCACTACTTGGACAAAAATGTCTAACATAGTACCACACTGAATTAGTGTAATGACTTCTTTCAAAAAATACAGTATGCACTGTGCAATTTGTAGTGCACCTGGCCACCTATATGTTTAAAATAAAACAGAGAGCCCTAATAAAGGCTATTGAGTTATTATTTAGCAACAGCTGAGCAATATCACTGCCTCACAAGAGTGGATAGTTGTTACAGTCTCATCTACAGCTACAGCACAGAACAATTTTTACCACTAATCTCCTATGTAAAATGGCTTCAGAATCACGAGGTTTTGACTATAAACCCTCAAAAATACACAAAAAACTATGCTACTGTACTGCCCAATCACGAAGGAACTTAAAATATTGTCAGATTTCATGCTGAAGAATCCAAAACCATGAAATCCAACATTTCTTGGAAAATGGCGTTTTACCACGTTTGGGAATCTGAATTTAGCGGGAATATCTGAGCTGTGGCTCAGTCCAACTCTGAACTCCATAATTTGGATCTGTCGGATTTCACAGAACTGCTCATTTCAAATTTGCATCCATGCACGGTACAAGAAATTTTTGTGTTCATTTAATTTCCTGAACTTGAATTTCCTGACTGAATCCAGAGTTGGAAAGTAAGAGGAAATCAGGTGGAATCCTTTATTCAGCATGGTTTTGCCCAGATGTAACTCTCTACCTGCTTTCCCCTTATTTTCAAACTCTGGTCTGATAATATTTTAGCAAATTGTTTACAGTTCTAGGCTACATCTATGTCTACTATTTTATATTAAATATAATATCAGGTCAAAATTTTCTTTGTTAATACCTGCATACAAACTCTTTGTGGAGCAATTTCATGGTCGTAGCTCATATTTTTTTAAATGGTAGTGCTGCTGTACATTTATATTCTTTTCATGTGAGACTCTGGGTTCTTATATCTCGGGGGACAATTCCCAGAGGCCCACACTAATAATACTGGAAAATGGAACCCTGCTGAAATTAGCAAATGGGTGTTCCTCAATAAGGTCACTGACACAATCAATAAAATCGTGGGGAATTTTCATGCAATAAAGTGGTTATAGTAGTGGTGCTGATACATTATCTATTAAATAGTGGAGCAAACATAGAAAAGAAAAAATCCATTTTACTTTAGGAATTGAACTTCCAAAATGTGAAAATGTATTTGCAATTCTGGAAAAACATGTCCATTAAAATCATTGAAAAAGCATTTATTTGACCATTTTCTATGAGAATTATATTAATATTTATCTCACATCCAAAGCACTTCTGTATTTCGGAATGGTGTTGCTCATAACTGCATTTGCTAGAGTACTTCTGAAGGCAGGAAAATTAGAGATATATGTGCTGTTCTGCTGAAGATTGGTATAAATATTGTTGATTACTGACATCATGCTTAAAGTAGACACATGCAAATTATCTTTAGGAATGATGTATGTGGCTTTAGTAAAATATAATAAGCCCTAAACATATATTATTACTTTACTGGGTATGTTCTTTTTGAAAACCAATGCATGTGCTTCAACAAGGAACAATATTAATTTATTGATTCATTAAGTAAAGCATATTTCCTTTAGATAAGCCAAAAGAAAATCAATGAGGCGAGTATAAAATAGAGCTATTGATTAAATACTCAGCTAACAAGACATATTTGATCCAGTTTAGCAAAAAAAAGAAAGAAAACCAGCAATGCAATGTTCACATTTATGCTTTGAAGCATGGATGATTACATTTTTACACAAAACAAAAATTCTGATAATGGTGACTAAGACATTGCAACTACCTTGTATACATACAATTACAGGCATCATAACATGTTTTAGGTTTCAACAAAAAAATAAAAAAAAGCTTCAATAATAAGCAACAAATTACAGTATAATTTAATATAATGAAAATATACTTTATGTTCTTATGATATTGTTTCATATCCTCCTATAATAGTGCCCTGTATTCTCCCATAACTAAGCTCTTTTTTACTCGTGAATTGTGGTAAAATTATACATAATAGGCATTTGTATCATTGAGAACACTATTATGGCCAATAATATAGAGAAGCTTATTAGAAAGATAATTTAAGCAAGAATAAAGATAATTTAACAATAACAATTAAATAGAAATGACTTTATTATTGGGCCAGATGCACACATAGTAATGATAGCCCACTTAAACACACAAGGTGCGTAAGTGGGCTGAATGAACTGGAACGTTGTTCCGTACGATGGCATTTACGTACAAATGGCCTGTTCTTCCCCTCCGTCCCTCTAAGGTTGGTGAGGGTAGCATGCAAAGTTTAAAGTGTGGGTCCCTCCCACACTTTAAAGTGTGGGTCACCTCCCACTTACGAGCAGATCAGTCGTCGCATAGACCGCTGATCTGCAAGTGTGACTTAAGGCTATCTTATGGCAGCATAAGTCACACTTGTTACAAACAAGTGAGGGTAGTGACAGGGGCAGTTCACTCCCCTCTCGTGTGGACTAACAGCCCCCAATACAAGAAACATGCGGTGTCTGGATCCTTTTCATGGTCTATATGTCCTACAAAAAAGCTATTATTCTGATAATTAGTGTTCCATCTTACCCCGTCAGTTGGGCTCTATATTAAATATTTCCGGGGGGGGGGAATAAAGGCTTATTATGGGGGATAAGTTGGGAAGAAAAAAAGTTGCTAAATTGCCATTCTATCTGTAAAAAAAATGCAGCCAAATTAATTACATACATTTACAAATATATGATAAACCACCTGCCACTGTTTATTTTTATGTTAATGTTTGTGTTTAGATTAAATTCATTTACATTTGAACATGCCCTTACTTTACATTGACTACAATCAACCACACCTTCTCTCCCATAGAGCACCCCTGAACCCCTATGTGACTGCAATGTATTCTGGACCCACATAATCCAGAATACATTGAAAAACAAACAAGGATTCTGAACACAACCCCAGTACATGGAATTTTAGTCTAGTTTTAACTGTTGTCCTTGGAGGTGTGGACAGAGCCCTGGGTACACCTTAACGTGTAGCAATGGAAGATGTCATTCAATCTAAATAACCAGAATAGAACAGAGTAGTCCAAATGAGTTTTACTAATGCACAAATACAACACTACTCATATTATAGAAGAATAGTGAGTTAGGACCAACAAAGCAGGGCATAATCTGAAGAAACACAGAAATATAAATCAGGGGTAACCAAATACAAACAAACAAATAGCAACCCAAAATATATTTTCACTATCTCATAGAAACATACAAACATAGAAAGTGACGGCAGATAAGAGCCACATGGCCCATCCAGTCTGCCCATTTGTTTATTCAAAACTATACTGACCCTAGACCCTATTTACCCTCAATTTAGTTTAGAATTTAGGATATCCTTTTATTTATCCCAAGAATATTTAAACTGTTCTACTTATCTATCACCCTTTCAGTGAAGTAATTTTTCCGCACATTTCCTCTGAATCTACACCCTCCAGTTTACATTCATGCCCTTATGTTCTATTACACCTCTTCCTTTGAAAAATGGTACCCTCCTCTAGCTGGTCACAACCCTTGATATATTTGAAAACTGCTATCATGTCCCCCCTCTCCCTTCTCTGCTCCAAGCTATACATTACATTCATGCCCTTATGTTCTATTACACCTCTTCCTTTGAAAAATGGTACCCTCCTCTAGCTGGTCACAACCCTTGATATATTTGAAAACTGCTATCATGTCCCCCCTCTCCCTTCTCTGCTCCAAGCTATACATGTTTAGTT
>WWET01006935.1:24459-35974 GCA_011038615.1 Limnodynastes dumerilii | reverse complement strand
TTTTAACATGGAGCACATTAAACTCCCGGTGTGGGCGGGCGGTTACTGATGACACTCACCTCTAAAATTGTGGATTGGGTTTCCATCAGATAGCAGGGAGGAGATTTGGGAGAGGGGTATTTAACCCCTCCCAACTAGGAGTTCTGCCTCTTTTCTCCTGGATTTTCAGCAGGGCAGATCAGTCTGCAAAAGAGCTAAGTATTAAATTACAGTGTAATCACCTTCTCTCACTTTCTTCCTTTCTTTCTCCTTATTCTTGTCTTTACTTATCCCCTTTTCTCTAGCTGTCTACTCTCCTGCTACATCTCACACACCTCTCACATACTCCATAGTCCACACAGTCTTCATTCTTGCCCCCCCCCCTTAATAAAGTTGATCCCTGTACCCCCCTTCCATGTCCCTTTAGCCTCTTAATTAGTGCCCCTTGGTATAGAGTGGGTCCTTGCCCCTTTTAAAGTATCCCCCTCCGCTTTGTTAGAAAAAATGCCCCGTCCACGGCGCTCCATCACCCTACCTGCCCGCCTGCGCGATTCCCCCGATGTGGTGCCGGCCACCCCCCGCGGGGGAGATGCCCGGCAGTCGTCCCAGCAGAGTGGCAGCGCGGATCCGGCCCCTCTCTGCGTTGGCTCTGCCAGGCGGTCCTCGCGCCGGGTGCAGAGCGGAGACGCAGGCCTCAGGCCTGCTTTGCAGCTTGCCGCGAGGCAAACACCGCAGAGAGGCCGGCGCGGGTGCGCGCACCCAGTGCGCGCCCGAACTTCCGGCTAAGTAAGCCGAAGCCCCGCCGCAGCCTCTAGGAGCAGTGTGGCTGCGCCGGGGAGATTGTACAGGCTGCTGACAGGCAGTCAGTGCCGGGCAGCCTGTACTCAGTACCCAGGCGGTCCCCGTCCCCCCTGGACATGAGGGGACTGCAAGGGAGTCGGAGGGAGGCAATTGTAGATGTGGGGGGTGGTGTTCAAGTCAGTCCCCCCGCTTACATAACACCACTGATGCGCGCATGGGGGCTGCGGTTGTGGGTTCAGAGACTCCGGCTGATGCTGCTTCTCCTCCAGTTTTGCAGGTGGACATGGGCATCAAAAAACGATCCGGGGGCCACCGCAGATCCAGGGCATCGCCCTCCCGTGAGCCGGCTGAGAACATCCAGCCTGAGTCGGTGGTGACCCCGGGGGTCACAGAGGAGGTCGAGCAGCCAGGTCCCGGTCAGCCAGCGCCCGGTGAGTCGGATCCATATTTGTCTTGTGGGGAGGAGGACGTTGATACTGTGTCCACTATGCATCTAAGGGATCTAGGCGCCGCCTGCGGAAGCAGATAGATAGGCACTTGCGTAAATGCGCGCGTAAGGCCGGTTTGAAGGCGACACCTGCCGCTCCCTCTCCTAAAGATACAAGTATGATCAATTGCGATTATACAGTGGTTACAAGGGGTTTGCGGCCGCGCATGCGGGAAAAAATCAAAAAGGGGAAGTTTGTGGACATATTCGGCCTTACTAGGAAAACGCATAAAGCACTGAGCACTGCTAAAAAGAAAGGGCCAGCAGCGGAGGAGCAGTACCGTAGTTTTAGCAACTGGTTTCCTGCTTACTGCATGTTTATGCATGTTTATCTGGAGTCACGGCCGCAGGAGTATCTGGCCATGATTCGCTACCAACACCTGGTGCATGACATCCAGGTAAAGGTAAAAGACAACGCTTGGCGCGAATATGACGAGGAGTTTCGTCTTAATGAGGATGGCCAAGCGAGTATGGGGTTTGGAAAGAAAGACATAGAGCTATGGTTAGCCGTGCGGGAGGGTCTGCTGGAGGCGCCGGCGGAACAGCCCACACCCAAGCGATTTCAAGGGAGGGGGCGCGGTGGCGCCCCTTTCAAAGCAAAAGGAAAGTGCTACGGCTACAATAATGCCCTTTGCAACAAGGGCAATAAGTGCCCCTACACACACTCCTGCCTGCGGTGCAACGGTAATCATCCCACAAAATTCTGCAACAAGTCCACCGGCGGCGGGGCCCGACCGCCGGCCGGACCTCGACCTGGCACCGTCGCCAATTAACGTGCCTGTGTTGGAGGAATGGCTGTCCCACTACCCCAGGCGGGATATGGCCAATTTTCTATCTCGTGGCTTTCGGGAGGGATTCAAATTACCCATAGTCGGGCAGGTATCCAGCAAATACCCTAGGAACCTAAAATCTGCGGCATAGGCGCCGGGTGTGTTGGAGGACAAAGTTGGCAAGGAACTGCGTCTGGGGTGTATGTGCGGCCCCTTTAAATCTCCCCCAATACCTGACCTAATAGTGTCCCCCATCAGGGTGTTTCCCAAGAAAGCCGCAGGGAAATTCCGCTTGATCCAGCACATGTCTTTTCCACCGGGGGCGTCGGTCAATGACGCTATACCTGAGACATGTGCTCGAGTGGTATACCAGTCCTTCGAATCCACTCTGGCCTTGGTTCAGAGCGCGGGTCCCGGGGCGCTGATGGCGAAGGTTGACGTAGAATCGGCTTTCCGGCTGCTACCGCTGCATCCTTCGTCATTCAAATTCATGGGTTTCTGGATAAAGGGGGCTTTCTTCGTGGATAAATGTCTGCCAATGGGCTGCTCGGTGTTGTGCTTTTTTCGAGGCATTCAGTAGTTTTCTACATTGGTGCATTGTCGAAGGGTCGGGTGTGGATGGGGTGGCTCATTATTTGGATGATTTCCTGGTGGTGGGCCCCACGGGTTCCGGGACTTGCCAATCTTTATTGTCCTACACGCTAACTCTGTTTGAATCTATGGGTGTTCCCATTGCACATGAGAAAACCGAGGGTCCAGTGACGCAGTTATCCTATCTGGGCATAGAGATAGATACGGTGGCTGGCCTCTGTCGCCTTCCAGCGGACAAGGTCAGCCACCTGCATTACTTGATAAAAGTAGCTCTGCACGCGAACAGAATTCTGCGCGCGAACAGAATCACTCTTCACAAGCTACAGTCCCTAGTGGGTTCATTCAGGTTCGCATACCGCGTGATTCCCTTCGGGAAAATTTTTTGCCGGAGGTTAGAACGGGCAACAGCTGGGTTTAAAAGCCCTAGGCAGTGGATTCCGCTCTCCAGTGACCTGAAGGCAGATCTTGGAGTGTGGGATTCATTCTTCGAAGGATTTAATGGCGTTCGTATTTGGCCAACGCCCGCCGTGTCTAGCCAAGAAATTCAACTCCTGACGGATGCGGCAGGGGGCGGGGTGTTCGGCGCTTATTTTCAAGGTGCATGGTGCGCAGGCGCATGGCCGTCCTTCTGGTGCGAGAATGGGTTCACAAGGAATTTGGTTTTGTTGGAATTGTTTCCTATTGTGGTCGCGGTGGAGCTCTGGGCGCACTGCTTCCAGAATAGGAGTGTGGTATTCTGGTGTGACAACCTTGGTGTAGTCCAGGTCATAAATCAGCAGGGCGCGTCGTCCCCTCCAGTGGTGCGTTTGCTCAGGCAGCTCGTATTGAGGTGCCTGGAGTTTAACATTAATTTCCGTGCCGCTCAAGTGCCGGGGATTGACAATGGATTAGCCGACGCTCTCTCCAGATTTGACTGGCTTAAATTTCACTTGCTTGCCCCTGAAGTGGAGTTGAATGGGACACCATGCCCTCTATCTGTTTGGCAGCTAGCCGGTATAGGATAGAGGACCTCACGCTGTTATCTTTAGCTCCAACTATGTGGCGGAGATATCAGACTGCCTGGGCCAGCTGGTTGGCATTTCGCAAGAAGCACGGTAGGGCGGCCAAGGACTTGCAGGGATGTCTCTGTGAATTCATAATGCAGGAATATAGCCTAGGGAAATCGCGCGCCTTTATGTGTTCTACTCTAGCGGGCATCGCCTTTTGCAGCAAGTTGCGCGGCGGAAGGGACATTACTAAAGGTTTCTAGATTGTGAAAGATTTGAAAGGGTGGGCAAGGCTTCGACTGACCACCCCCATTTTGCGGCGCCCGATATCGCTTAGTTGCTTGCGACGCATGATGGTGGCAGTATCTGCAGTAGCCAGTGACGATTACGAAGCGCTGTTATTCCATACGGCATTCAGCTTTGCGTTTGCCGGAGCTTTTTGTGTCGGCGAGTTAGCAAATCTTCCCTCACCACGGGTCTGTTAAATAGGAACGTGATGTTGCATTCTGAGTCCATTCATTGTAGAATTCACAGAGGCAAGACTGATCAGGCGGGCCGGGTCGTTGGATAGAGCTTCGCAGGCACCCTGATACGACTGTTTGCCCAGTGGCATTGGGGTGTAGTTATGCATCAGTTAGGCCGGGTGTTGGCTCGGTGTGGTTTGTGCATAAGAGCGGTGTTCCGCTGTCCCGCTACCAGTAGTTGTTTTTCAGAGAACACTGGCGCAACTAGGACTGAACCCATCGGACTATGGAACGCACTCATTCTGCATTGGGGCAGTTTCAACGGCAGCAGCTCAAGGTCTTCCTACAGCGGCTATCCAGCATTTGGGTAGATGGAAATCACATGCGTATAAGAGCTATGTATGACCTTTGGCGGACAATGTGCAATTGTGATTCAAGCGGAGTTGGCACTGAATTCCTGAAGGGAATGGGACTGTCAACGTGCTATGGTTTTGTTATTGTATAGGTTAAGTTTCTCATAGTTGTCCCTTGTTTACCTTCCCTCCCCCCGCCACGGACCGGACATGGTTCCCGGGATTAGCCCGGTAACTGGCCCGCTGCGCCAAGGTTGCAGGAGCGTAAAGGGCTTTTTCCTCTCTGTACCTGTGGCTGCAAGTAGTTTCCCCATAGTCTGATATATAGTCTGGCCCAGGTGATGTGGGAGGTTTTCACCTTTGCCCGGGACCGTTGCCTTCGGCAAAACACCTCATTTAAGTGTAAAACCCGAGACCGCCCGTATGTGCGCGTATCCAGCCTCCGGCTACACCACCACGCCTTCCAATAGGTCAAAGAAAGTTACCCACGTAACTTCTTAACAGACCTAACCAGAGAGAGATGCACCATTAACCAAACAAATATATAACTATAACCATATATATATAAGTATATATATATATATATATATATATATATATATATATATATATAATAACCAACCAGAACCCCTATGCCTGCTTTCCGCCACAGCTGGGCACTCTGACCAGCTACTGCCACCATCAAACTCAACAAAAGGAACTAACTAATTAACTCAAACCTAAACCCCACTCAAACATGCAAAAAGGTCCCCAAGGAACAAAGACATGCCCTCAGCCGATAAATGTACCCCATCTGGGTGATACAGGCTTGTCTTGTCAAAGCGAAAACCCGGGTGAGGGATGACTTTACCACCAAATTCCAACATACACACCTTAACGGCCCTGTTAAGTTTCCGCTTCACCCCGTCCATCGCCATCCCATTCTGGGAATACCGCCAGACGCGCCTTGGTATAATATCGGACCAATACCACACCTCCGGCCACCTATTGAACAAACTCCGCAAATCATTCCTTATTGTCCATGTAAGTTTCACCGACGGAACATGATCCAAGTCATTCATTCAAACATGCAAAACCACCATGTCAGGCCGTTTCTCCACCACCATCTCCCGAGCCAATCTTTCTACCACCTGAGGCCAAATCATGCCTCTTACACCTTTCCATACCACCACCACACCATCCAGTACTTGCATCCCCCGCTGTTGCACATGCACACCTGCCCAATATACAAACGAATGTCCTACCATCCATACAACCCTCTGTTGTGACCGTCCTGTGGAAAGAATTGTAAAGGCCATAAGCAAGGTAGACAACAATAAACATTAACATATGCAAAACAGAGATAAATATAACCAAAGAACATTGCTAAGGCACAATTAGGGTATACCAACGGTCCCGGGCAAAGGTGAAAACCTCCCAATGATATTAATATTGCATGACTTATCAATATTTCGGTTCATACCTGCTTTCTTTGGCCCCCATCAAAATTTAAAATTAATGATTATTTAAGATCACATTTTGGATCTTTTGATAGTCAATTAAATCAAATAGGAATAGTTAATACATTTCTTTAGTTCCCAATCAAGTTGTCGGTGTCTTTTATTCTTATGTTATGTATTAAAGGAGGTGAGTGGTATTAGAGGACCGCACACATCACACCTGGGAAGTTTAATCTACGATTATGCAATTGGCATGTTTTTTATTGAGAGGACTACACTTCGATGGGTAGGCCTCAATTTTTATGTATTTTAAAGATATATAAAAATATATATTTATTAATATTATTCTTGGTTTCATCTGACGTTAGGATAGCTTGAGAGTTTTGCTTTGCCACCTTCAGTATTTTTTATCTCCATTGTTATTAAAAAGCTGCCATAAAATTTTTATGCAAGTTATAAGGTATATCTGTGTTGGGTCTTTATTATTATTAATTTGTTATATGTTATATGTCACATATGCTATCCATAGGCAAAAGGAGGTTTAATATACACACACACACAAAATGGAGGTTGCTCAAATCAATTTAAAGGTTATTACAGAGCAGGTGCTGTAAGCTATGGGGAATTCACATAAATACAAAAAAGATACCCCAGCACTCTTGCTGTTAACCAGCAACAAAAATTTAAAATAAAAGTCAGAGAATTTGTTACATACATTTGCAAATATATAATAAGCCACCAGCCATTATTTAAATTTTTTTTGTATCTATGCAAATTCCTCATACCTTGAAGCACCTGCTCTTTATTAATATTACCTTATAAATTGATTTGAGAAACCTCCATTTTGTGTGTTGGTTTTAAAGCTTGTCTGGGATAGCAGCTGACAAGGGGTGCTGTTTCAGAGTAGCTGTTTTGGAGACTTGGGGACCTCTGCCGGCGGTTAGCTCTCAATTTAAAAATACATGATATATGACCCAAAGATGGGACAGTTTTAGAGTTAGGACCTCCAGAACAGAGAAGCCTTGTAAGTGGCTGGTGGCAAATGTAAAACGAATTCTCTGACTTAATGTATTAGTATGGACTGAAGCATAGTAACAGTTAGAGAGTCTGTAAAAAAAGAACCAAACGCTGCTTAAGTGTGAAGTGATATAGACGATTAGCTGTGCCCCATTACACGGTAGGCATCTTGTTGTTAGTGTTAGGAGTTTTCTAGAAGTATGTAAATACAGTGATGTTTGTGATTGGGTAGTTTAAGGTGGGTGGGCTTGGGTCAAGTGACAGAGTTTATAATTAGTGTCAATGGGCCAGATCCTGAGCTACATACGCTAGCATTTTTACGCTAGCCGCTGATGTAAAATTGCCAATTTGTATGTACTGTGCATGTGCGCAGCAGATGTTACGCAACATAACTCTGATTGTACGTAACTTCAGCGTAAATACGAACGAAAGGGTGTGTCTTCTATACGACACCCCGGAAATACACTTTGTAGGCGGAGGGTGGCCATATAAATCGAACAGTATGGGTCGGGTTAGGCCGTTACATATGTCAATGCATTACATACGTCTGTACTTACGCTTGGAAAAGTTAAGGTAGGGTTTGGCAAACGTAAATCAAGTAAAGCACATACAAGCGAGGGGAGTGCATAGTACTTACAATAGCGTAAATATGCTATGCCAACAAACGTAAAAACAACTTTGGTCTGGTTCTACCCCAATGATTGATGTGCTTTCACTCTTTGTGAAGAAAATTTATTGGAAGGCTGAG
Source organism: Limnodynastes dumerilii (assembly GCA_011038615.1). Classification (NCBI taxonomy): domain Eukaryota; kingdom Metazoa; phylum Chordata; class Amphibia; order Anura; family Limnodynastidae; genus Limnodynastes; species Limnodynastes dumerilii. The sequence goes on along the minus strand of WWET01006935.1, from coordinate 28,339 downwards.
TAGTTTATGCTGTGGTTTTTTTCTCTGTTTTTTTCTCTATATTGGATTGGATTGTGGATTTTTTTGGTGCTGAGTGCTATATTGTGGTTTTTTTTATTGTTCTTTTCTGTTGTTTTCTCTTATTTTTTCCTTGCTTTTCTTTCATTCCTACCTTTCTTGTTTTCTCCAGAGTCCCCATAGCGTTGCCAGTTTGTCAGCACTCCATTCCATTGCGCTTTAGGGAGTCGGAGGCCATGGGCAGTGGCAACAGACCCTCAGAGGCGCGCTTGTCAAAGGCACGTGGGGGCAGCGCTGGGCATGCATGCAAGCGTGTGGCTGGGGAGATTTCCGGCCAGGCTGACGCAGCTGGCGCTGGGAGGAGGAGCGTTTAACATGGCGGCCCCACGGCCTGAAGGAGCCGCCAGACAATGAGAGCTGTCACTTCTGTATATGGGGCAGAGGATACTGGAAATCCCGGCACATAAAAAATCCCGGCGCAAAAAATTACTGACAATTTAAAATACCTACACGAATAAAATACCTACACTGAAAATCCCGGCACGTAAAAAATCCCGGCCAAAAAAATTACCGACTATTTAAAACACCTACACACTGAAAATCCCAGCAAGTAAAAAATACCTACATTGAAAATCCCGGCAAGTAAAATATACCGCAAAGCAACACAAGACTTCACAGAACAACTGTAGACTTCACAGAACAACAACACGGCACCGGCAGGGCATGCTGATGCTTGTAGTGCTATAAGTATCAGCATGCCCAAGGATGCCAGGGCTTGCTGGCCAGCATGCCCTGTCATCCTGTGCTCGCAGCGGCATTTCAATGTCCCCATTAGACCTCCAGTTTATGATTAAATACCCCAAAAATTCTAAAATAATTGTCATTAAATACACAAAAATATTAAACCTAATACGTTAATCAAAACCCCGACAATTGCAAAAAACAGTAATTAAATACATCTAAATATTAAATCTAACACTCTAATCAAAACCCCGACAATTGCAAAAAACAGTCATCAAATACATTTAAATATTAAACCTAACACTGTAATCAAAACCCCGACAATTGCAAAAAACAGTCATTAAATACACCAAAATATTAACCGCAGTAAACGTTCTGGTTCTCAGAGGTCTGTTGGAAGGAGTGATTTAAGGGGTGCTGACAATTTTTCTTACTCTGCTGGTGTCATGGAATGCAATGTGGAGATGGAAACATTACATTATGATGCATTGGATCAAGGGGAGGGGGATGTTTTGTCTGCTGTGAGTGAGGAATTCATCCCGGATATTGGTTTTTGTTTTTATAGATTTTAAACTCCCGGAGGGTTTCTTTCTGGATGGATGTTTGCCTATGGGTTGTTCAATATAATGTGCGCTGTTCAAAAAAGTTTAGCTAATTTTTGCATTGGTGCATTTGGATTGCAGCAAGACATGAGCTCATTGCTCATTATCTTGATGGCTTTGTATTCATTGGCCAAAAGTTTCCCGAAGCTTGAGCGCTTTTTTTCAGCCAAACCTCTTTTTTGTGGCATTTTGGTATTTCGGTTGTGTATGACAAAACGGAGGGTCCTACTACTTGTCTTTCCTATTTAGGTATTGAGATTTATATGAGTGGTATCTTGCCGTTTACCGTTGGAAAAAGTTTTTAAGAAAAAGGCCGCATTGTTGGAGTTGTGTAACCAGCGTTATGCTATTTTGAAAAATGTCCAATCATTACTTGGGCTTTTAAATTTTGCCAGTAGGGTAATTCCAATGGGGAAAATATTTTGCAGGCGTTTGGAAATGGCTACTTCAGGTGTTAATTTGCCAGGAGGGCTGCAGGAGGATATGGGTGTTTGGATTAGTTTTTTTAAAGATTTTAATGGGGTACTTATATGGAGCGAAGAGTCTTCGTCGAATGCTGCAGGTTCCACAGGTTTTGGTGCGATTTTCAGTAAGGATGTGTTTTCCCTTGGCCACAATCATGGTTTGCGTCAGGTATTACAGCTAATTTGATCATCCTTGGGCTTTTCCGAACTGTCGTCTTATCGGTGCTGTGGCTGCATGTACTCCAGAATAAGAATATAATTATTTGGTGCGATCATTTGGGAGTTCAGGCAATTAATGCGCTATTAGATTATTTAGGTATTTGGTTCTTCTTTATTTGAGGTTTTATATTGTTTTTCATGCTCAGCATGTACCAGGAATTTCAGATAGCCTTGTGATAGCCTTGTGAATGCTCTATTGAGGTTTAATTGGTCCAAGTTTTGGGAGTTGGCGCCGATTTCTTTGCCGGATGGCCTGTCATGACCTTGTTATCACTAGCAGATTGTGGATCCGTTTTAGAGGCCTTGGTGTTGGGCTCCCTTGCTCCGGCAACTTAACAGGCTTATCGTCGGGCTTAGGACCAGTGGCTGCTCGTGATAGGCCAGGTAAGAATGATCGTGCTCTGCTTCTGCAATGGCTTTGGCAGCAATATAAGAAATAGCATTCCAAGGCATCCATGTCATCTGGCATTGTTAGAATGCAGGGGGGTTTCGATTTCACTAAAGGTTTCTTGATATCTAGAGTCTTTAAAGGGTGGACTCCGAAACATAGGAAGGTGGAGGATAGTAGGAATCCCATAGATGTGGAAATATTAGGCCTCATACTTAGATTTGTAGTAAAAGTAGCATTTGATGGATTTGAGCCTTTTTAGAGTAGCTTTCTCTCTGGTGTATTTTGGTGCATTTAGTTTCAGAATTGGTGGCAGCAGGAAAAAATGCATTTTGATCTGGCCTTTTGAGACATAATATAGTTGTGGCAGAGTCATCCATCTCGAGTAAAATCCACATTTCCAAGACTGACCAGTTCGGATTTAGAAATTTGCCCTGTCCATTTGGCAAAAAATAATTTAAAAAAGGGTCATCCTGGTGGTGCTAATTGGTTAGCACATGTAGATGGCTCACCTTCTACAAAGTTTCAGTTTGCTATTGTTTTGAAACGCTGCTTGAAGAGTGTTGGTTTGGATGCTGCCTTTTATACTACACACTCTTTTCTAATTATGGCAGCTACTTCTGCAGCTGTTGAGGGTCGTTCTGCAGAGCACATTGTGGCCTTAGGAGGTTGGAAGTCCCAGACCTTTCAAAATATATCCACATTGAAAAGCTTCTCAACACTTCTGTTTGAAATGTTTTAGCTTAATTTATGTGTATATTGTATTTTAATCTTAAATTTATTCTCAGGTTTCAAGGAGGTGAGTTTTGTTAGTTTCAGGGGGAAGGGAAGCCAAAGTGAGCTAGATCTGATTGCTTGCCTTCGAAGAGCACGAGGGGATTTAGTTTTTTCCCCTTTAGTAAGGACTTCTGATTAGCTATTGAAGGCCTTGGGGGTTTTCGGAAGTTGTTTACCCTCATTGGTTTCACTTTTGTTTCAATTCTGTCGTCCTTAATATTGTATTCTTTCCCTTGTCCCTATGGTATTGTCATTATTAAGGGTTTAGTACTTGGTGCTTTAGTGATCCATTTTATTGATTATTTGGGTTGTTTGTTTTTATTTCAGGTTTTTTTGTCTCATGGCCGTTCAGCCTGGATCCTGGGGCACTTTTCTTTGATGAAGATGCTTCTCTGTCACATCCCCCAGGTTGGAGGGTTGACTGTGTTTGGATATGAAATGGTAACTATTTTTTAGGTTATTCATTAAAATGACACAGGTTTTTGGTTTGCTGGGCTGTTTAATTGTTAATTTAGGAAATTACATTATGTGCCTTAGGGCCTGATTCAATTGCAGGCGTTATTTAAAAAAATCTAGCGGCGGAAAAAATACGACGCATTCGCCCGCAAAAAATCCCCTAATTCAATTGTTTTTATTACGCTGCGCTAAAACAGCAGGCAGCGAAATAAAAAAATTACGGGAGAAAAAAAAAA
>WWET01006934.1:1271-16702 GCA_011038615.1 Limnodynastes dumerilii | reverse complement strand
AGGTCTCCAAAACTGCCACTCTGAGACCACACCCCCTCTCAGCTGCAATCCCAGACAGGGATATTGGATATGTGACCCAAAGTTGGGGCTCTAAAGTTTAGAGTTAAGATTAGAGTTAGGACCATCCAGTAGTAGCCAGTAGCTAACCTGACATTCTATCTGTAAAAGAACATTAAGAAATATTAGTTACACACATGTAAATCTATATGTGGCCTCTTTTCACTTTCCAGTTTTCCAATCATATAAGTATTGGTAAGTTATTTTTTACCAGGCACCGTAGTAGGAACAAACATTGCAGACTTGTGTAGCTAGGAAACAATTCAGTACTATTGAATACGAGCCTCTAACTTGAATTGAAACTGATGTTTAATTATATAACACCCCAAATCCCAACTCAACATGTATTTACGCCTATTCAGCTTGTTTATGAGAATAATCATAAAAGCAAATATTAAAATGGACCTTTCTTCATATTCGCTAATAGTTTTTAATTTAAATAATTATTCACTCTCTCTATTTATATGAAACCCCAAAATGTACAACATACAATAACTACTTTGCTTATATGATTATAACAAAGAAAATGTACAGTATTGTAATACTTACAAATATAGAAATATAATATTATTCAGCCTCCTTTTACAAAGAATTGTCTTATTCTGCTTAGTCTTTATATAGTAATTACATTGAACTATTTGATTTTATCCTCATATGCATGCATTTGGATTGCATTTAGTGACTTTTGATAAGCACGGTGGCTCAGTGAGTAGCACTTGTGTCTCATGGTGATGAGGTCATGAGTTCAATTCCTGGACCTTATCAGTGTGGAGTTTTTATGCTCTCCCCATGTTGGCATATGACTACCTGTAGGTAGGTTAATTGGAAGGTTAATTGGCTGCTAAATAAATTAACCCTACTGTGGTAAGTATATGTATGTGTTAGTCCTTAGAATGTAACTCCAATGGGGGCCAGGGACTGATGTGAATGCAATATATTCTCTGTAAAGGGCTACGCAATCTGATAGCGCTATAGAAAAATCTATAGATAAATAAATAAATAGGGGAGTAGCAGAGGAATGACAGGGTGAGGAATATAGAAGCTGCTATTACTTTTTAGCAGACTAAGGGCCAAATTTACTAAGCTGCGGGTTTGGAAAAGTTGAGATGTTGCCCGTAGCAACCAATCAGATTTTAGCTGACATTCTCTATTATATAAAAAGAAGGTGAGAGCTAGAATCTGATTGGTTACTATAGGCAACATCACCTCTTTTTCAATACAGCATTGTAGTAAATCTGGCCCTAAGGGTTAATGTCTCTTAGCACTTGTATGAGTGGCAGAAAAGTGGCTGCAGCCTTGTCACCCTATTGGTAGATCACCCCTGCAGCCTTCACCCTATTGGCTGATCACCCTTTCCTATGTGCATGACTACAGTCTGTGTGTGACACTGATGGATACATGGTTCCATGCCACTTTTCACAGCACCCACAAAGCCACACCCCTTTTTCAAGTTAATGGGTTTTTTTCTTTCTTTTTTTTATTAAATAATCATTTTGGGGTGTTTATGTTCTACCAGAATCCTCCATGGGTGACCCACAAGCTTACTGACCCTCTAGTTGTGATCTTTCTTACCTTGTGTGTAGCTCCAGCAATGGCATGTGAGGACTGTTTCTTTAGGAGGGTTGCAGAGGATCTGCTAATAAGGTGGATTGGATGAAAGGTGAGTGCAGGGGGGCTGGTTGCCCATAGAAACTGCACCCCTAGCACCCACTATAGATGTACCCCTGATATCATTCATCCCAGGCATTATGTTCAGTTTTTCCTCTCAGCTCCATAAAGTTGTAGCAGAAAAAGTCTCCACAAGTCTGCCTCTATGCTCAGCCCCCAAAGATCTGAGTGTTTAGTGAAAATGGTGTTTTGCTTTGATTACAGATCCAAATTTGGTGGGAGGAACCAAGGCATGGTTTGCTGCGACTCTGATCCCTAAAGTTCGAATGTGTCGGATTTCACAGAATCCAAACCGCTGATCTCTAGTTTGTACAATTTTATATTTTATTTGTTGTACATAGAGTTAAGGTTCCAAGGGATATATTTACAAAGCTCGAGTTTGGCCAAATCGCCTCAACTCCTGGGAGTTTAGCTTTTAGCAAATTCGACTCGCAAAACATCGCGGGACAAAAATCGTACAGATGTTTGGCATGTAAAAAATACAGATCACCGGATTCACTAAAGGCGATTTGTCTAAATCGCCTTTAGATCGCCGGCAAATCACAGAAAAAAAAATTGCATGCTGTGTGGGGCGCTTTCAATAAAAAAAAGTGCCTTACACATAACCTGAAAAACACATGTCAATATATTTAACGTGTTTTTCTGTGTGTAAAAGCCAAGCACAGCATGCTTGAAAGCCTTAGCCATACTATGCTGATAGAACTCACATTTGGGGTCATTAGGCAGGGTAAATGTTTATTTTACATACACACTTATATTAATGTCTAATTGTATGTTTTGTGCAGATTTTTTTTTTTATTCACACACCACACACAGCGCAGGATGTTTAGAAGTCTTACCATGCTGACACTGATATTACTACTGTACAAGGCTAAGCAATGCTGTGCAGATTTTTTTTTTTCCACGCACCACACACAGCGCAGCATGGTTAGAAGTCTTACCATGCTGACGCTGATATTACTACAAGGCTAAGCAATGCTGAAAAAAAATTTGCTAAAATGCTAAATGCTATGCAATGCTAAAAAAAAATTGTGATGGCCAGCCAAAAGCGACCTTTGTAAATATACCCCCAAGAGCCTAATAAGCTTCTGTTGGTGTTATATGCCATCCATTTTGATTTATTTATTTATTTTAAGTTTATAGTGTAAAGCACGAAAATTACTGTAGATCTGAATTGTTTTCTATATGAAGAAATAATTATCAGTGCAATTCTACAAATGCATCTATATTGCGCATCTGGAAATGTTCATTGCTATGTATGAATTGCTTGGGGGTTCAATATCTTTAGAATCAGAGGCCAGATTTACTAAGCTGCGGATTATTTAAAAATGGAGCTGTTGCCTATAGCAACCAATCAGATTCTAGCTCTCGATTTCTTTTTACATACTAGAGAATGTCAGCTAAAATCTGATTGGTTGCTATGGGCAACATCTCTACTTTTCCAAACCCGCAGCTTAGTAAATCTGGCTCCAGATCTCAATATGATTAACAATCATTGTATGGAATTTAGTTCTGTATGATGGCTTTTAAGATCAAAGGGGCTGTGCTTGCTAAGTGGGCAGGGGGAAGCAAAGTTAATTGTACAGTGTGGGTGTCACCACCCACATACAAGCAGATCAGCTGTCGGATGGACCGCTGATCCGCAAGTGCGACTTAAGGCTGCCTTATGGCAGCGATAGTCGCGTTTATTACGCATGATAGAGGGGAGTGCCATGGGGAATTCACTCCCATCTCTAGTGTGGACAGACTGGATCCAATCCTACAACATGATTTATAGATTTAATAAAACAGAAATGATGAACACATTTCAGATGACAGAAAAGAAGAGGTCCTCTCCTGCATATAAAATAATAATTTTGCTCTATAACAGGAAATCTTCAAAGCCAAAAACTAAAACATAACTTTTATCCTAATGTTGTACGAATTGAAGATCACAGGGTAACAGTTAAATTAATTCACTTTACTATTTAAATTTTTGAAACGCTTCCTTGAAATCTTTATTTCTCAGGCTGTAAATAAATGGATTAAGCAATGGTGTCACAACAGTATAAAGTAGGGAGAGAGCCTTACTTATAGCCAATAGCTGATCTTTGTTTGGAACCATATATACAGAAGAAATAGATCCGTAAAATATAGACACTACAGTCAGATGAGAGCTGCAAGTGGAGAAGGCTTTCTGTCGCCCTGTGACTGACTTGATCTTTAGGATGGTGGTAATAATATAACAATAAGAAACAACGATTATTGTGAATGGAAATAGGCTAATGACGGCATATATAGTTGTCTGTATTTGAATAACCGAAGTATCTGAACAAGAAAGTTTTATAATAGGAGTTAAATCACAGAAGAAATGGTCAATAATATTTGGACCACAGAAATCTAAGTTGCATATAGCTATCACATTCACCAAGGTCAAAAAAAAATTAAACAACCACGATGAAACAACAGATGTCCCACAAAATGTTTTATTAATTATAGAGTTATATCGTAGTGGGTTACAGATGGCCACATATCGGTCATAAGACATTACCATAAGGATGAGACACTCTGCTGAGACTGAGGTACCAAACACATAAAACTGTGATATACAGGCATTCAGAGACATGGTCACACCGTCATGAAGAATAATGTGAAGTAAGTTGGGTAGAATATCTGTTGACATCACAATATCCAGTATCGACACTTGTGTGATAAAGAAATACATTGGAGAATGAAGATTTTTGCTTATTGAAACTAAAGTTGTAATAATAATATTCCCACTTAAGGTGATGCAGTAAATGAAGAGGAGAAACAAAAACAGCAGACTGGTGAAGCTGTGAAAATGTTGGAAGCCCAAAACAAAGACATAAGATACATTGTTCTGATGTATTAAATGGAGAAATCTGGAAGAATAAGAACAAGATAACATCACTTATGATGTCAGTCAATGGAAAGTTTAAACCTTGTAGCTATGCCAGTGAGTGTTGTGGGACAACCTAATATCTCATACCATTTCAGATCACTCTGTCATTATTATATCCCTATTGCATGCTTAAAATTGATTTTTCTATAAAAATTGTTCAAACTTAGACCAAGGAGCTTGATGTAATTAAATCCCAGAGCAATCAATTTTAAAATATTGCTATAGCTATTGGGTCGCGCTATTTGTGTCATAATGTGAATGAATCGACTTCTGACAAGCAGGAATAGCTTGAAATTTTTGACTGAAGTATGGCAGAGTAAAGTGAATGTCTATAATGTAAACTAAGAGGGAATACTTACTTGCACACTCAACCCAATGCCTCTGTCAAAAGTTTCATCCCAGTTCAGTGAGTAAAAAGGCCCAGAATCTGACCAAACCAGAAGTCAGGAAAACTGCACCAGTCTGGAACTAACCCTATATGATCATTAAAAGGCATTTCCATTAAACCACATTTTATACACAAAAATGGTGGTTGTTCAAATCAATTTCTAGGTTAATACAGAGCGGGTGCTTAAAAGGCATAGGAGATTCTAGACAGAAATAAGAAATTGCCCCAGCACTCTTGCCATTAACCAGTAACTAACTGTGCCATTATATTTGTATAATAAAAGGGAGAGAGATTAGTTACATACACTTATAAGTATATGATAAGCCACCAGTCACTTTCAAGACTCGAGTTTTATTTTTGCCAGTTTAGGACCAATCATTATAGTAGATAGCAGTCATATGATCATAGAATAATTTACCGCCTTTAAATAAAAAGAGACAGATAATCTATGGGGTGTAGATTCCCACTAAGAACGGCCCATTTTCTACCAGCCAGTTTTGAACTAGCTAGGATATTGTTTGCATATTCCTCAATGAGGCATATGCAATAGATCCCCCGGAGAACCGAACACTGAGCTCTGATAGGTAAGTCAAAAAATTAACCCCAACCCTTACCCTAATTAGGACCCTAACCCTACACTTCCATTACCCTAACCCTAACCCTCCCTTCCCTGCAGCCTGAACCTAACCGTCCCTTCCCCGCAGCCTGAACCTATCCTAACCCTAACACCAAAAATGCCTTGGGGTCACTCACTTCTTCGGATCTGTCAGCAGGCGGGACTGCGGTGCATGTGTCGGGTCCAGCGAAAATAAACGGGTGAGTATGCCGATCAGCATGTTCACCCATTAATTCAAAAAAATAAATCTAAAATGGCTGCCATTCGTAATAGAGACAGCTGAAAAGGAACTTCCGGCTATCTTTATTTCTAAAGGTAGTCCATCGAGCAGGGACTCCCACCGAATCTATGGGTAGTCAGTACCCGGTTCGAAAATCCCAATTTCGAAAATCTCTATTTCGAACACTAAATTGCGAATTTTCGCTATTTCGAAAGTTCGCTATTTCGAATTTTCGCTATTTCGAACGTTCCCTATTTCGAATCTAATCATGCACATTTTGATTGTATTTCTATTTCGATTGTTGTATTTTCGATTATTCTCTATTGCTATTATTCTCAATTTCGACTGTCAGCAGGCGGGACTGCGGTGCATGTGTCGGGTCCAGCGAAAATAAACGGGTGAGTATGCCGATCAGCATGTTCACCCATTAATTCAAAAAAATAAATCTAAAATGGCTGCCATTCGTAATAGAGACAGCTGAAAAGGAACTTCCGGCTATCTTTATTTCTAAAGGTAGTCCATCGAGCAGGGACTCCCACCAAATCTATGGACACTATGGTACCATTGACATCAAGAACTTTACAGTATCTAGATAGAAATTTTACTATACAGGGCATACATTCTTAAAACTGAACATAATATATTAATAAAATATATATAAACAAATATATTTTAGTAAAAAAAAAATACTGCTGCCAATGTCTGGTTGGGGCAGAGACCAAAGAAAGTCGTACAGCTACAATACATTTGGTTATTATATTTACCTCTGTTCTGCAAGAGTTTGTTGAAGTGACATTTTCTTAGGCCATATTTTTAGTATTTGGTAAAAAAAAACTTTCCATTCAAATTTTTTTTAATTAAAATAATTTAGTAACTAAAGAACAGATTCAGACTTTTTGGAGGCATCTGCCGGTGGTGATCACACTTTCCAGAGATTAGTCAATTAATCTGGATGGGTTTAAATCGGAGATCCATTTAAATGTATTCTTTCTATGTTTACGTACCAGCACCTCTAAATTTCCACTCTGACCTCTGGCTCGAATACATTAAAACTGTGAAAACAATGACCAAAATCCAAATGAAACTCACAGATGTTGAGTAAAAAGTTTTAAAAAAAGTGTGAATTCTGCTGTTTGAATTATTTTAAATTTCAGTATAATATAACACTGGAAACAAAACACAAAAAATTGTTGAATCGCACAGATCTTTATGAGAAGGACGGTTAAATTTTTGTCCAAAGGTTAAAAATATATCTAAAGATCTAAAAAGATATTACCCCATGGTACAAAAATCATATGCATCTTATAAATTATTGTACCATGAAAAACAATAACACTGTCATAATGCAGAGCACATATAAGGTTCAGAAGGAAATGTGCTCAGTTTATATTGCAATAATGCAAGCTCTTATACTCTAGAGGGATATCTTTAATGAGCAGTTTACTCTGTAGAGCTCTCACTAGGGATATTATTTGATCAATGTAAGTAGTCTCCAGAGGAGATCTATTAAATATTCTAATTACAGACGAAACTAATAAAATGATTAGCATTAATTCATATTTGTAGTTTAACTAATTTTGTAATCAACAATATTTGAAAAATATAATATGGACCTGATTCTGTTCCCTGCGATGTTACTTTTGGATGCGATGTTAGCTTATTGATGTTAACATCGCACCATTCTATTGCAGGGGTTAGTGCTAACATCGTGTCCAAACACTTTTTACTATTTTACTTCTATTTTTAGTATTTAATCACTCAAAGTCGTGTATTTTTATTTGGCGCTTATTACAATACTTAAAAAATATTTATAAATAACCCCTTCTATTAGTGCACTACAGGCCACAGCAAGCCCAGGTTGCCATTAAACACTGCCGTTAAATGTCCGCATTTAAGCAATGTATAATGGGCCAATGATTTTATTGCAGTGGCAGGGCTGATAGATCTGATAAATGCCCAAAGAAGGCCAACCAGACGGGAATCGCCTAACTTTGTTGGATGGTGAACAAGTCCAACTAGGGTTTCAGTTAATCTCCTCAAAAGATTTAGTGGTTGTTTGGCCCCTTTTATCTTTGAAACCAAATCCTTAATAACACAACTTTCAATAATAGTGGACCTGCAGGAAATTTTCTCGATGTTCAGTTCCCACGATATCTGAGAATCTCCACCCTAGTTTTGGATCTACCTTCTACATGCAACCTGAATGGGAAACTGTTAGCTGGGGTGTTAATTCAGAATTTTACAGTTTCTGTGCAGTTGACAGTGGGGCTCTGCCTGATTCCTTGATGACACATATTATTTTTAGGTATCCTACTAATTTCTACCCATGCCAGTAATCTCTGACTTCTTTGATTAGTTGAAAGGGGTAGTATTTATGGGGAGATTACAATTTTATTTACATCAATGAGCAATGTCAAACCACCTTAACTTTGGGCACTTTGGGCCATATTCACACTTAAGAAGCTTGTTCTTCTGAAGTGCGTAGAATTGAGAAATGAGATACTACACATGCACAGTGGCTCATTTACCCAATCTATGTACCATTTAGGTACATATATTGAAACTGTAAGGTCTTTAAAGACTTTACAGAGTAGTTTAGACAAAAAGAGACATGCTAATGCTGTTTCGAGATGGTTTTAGGCAACAGTGGGAGGAGAGAGGGATTTAAATTAGCCAGAGAGGGTGGGATAAAGCTTTCTCCATGCATATTTTCCTTCTTAAGAAGGAAAATATGCACGGTTACTTAAGGAAGTCCTATGGCACTTTTAGTTCCTAAAAATGGGTCAGGTTGAGGGGAAGGATGGGTGAGTTAGATGCGGATATGGCCACACCTAACTCTAATTCTATGAATCCGGTGCTTTACTCCTATCCTGAACGGTCTATTCAGTGCACCAGCAGTTCTCCAGGAATGTCTGTGCAAATTCATTGTGATATACTTAGTCAATATATTGATATAAACTCCTATCCTGAATAGTTGTTGGGTTCATATATGTAAAGTTCTGGCCAAGCTCCAGGAAAATCACCTTTCATCCAAATTATATAAATGTTAATTTGACTTCTCTAAAGTTACATCCTAGGATGCTGGGATTTGCTATGAACCCAGAGAAAGTAATTTCAATTCTGGATTTGTGAAACCTAATAACCTGAGAGCAATCCAGTGGTTCCAGGGGTTCTACAAATACTACCAAAGATTTATTTTGGAGTTCTCAGTTCTCAGCTCTACAATTTCAAAGGAGTCAGTCAGGCCAAATGTTCAAGGCATTCCAAGCTCTGAAACAGGGCCTTTAGCTCAGCTCCAGTCATGCATCACTCTATTACTCTGATTTGCCATTTTTAGCCTCAGTTAATGCCTCAGATGTCGGGGCTTGGACAGTACTCTACCAACAGGATCCAGAAGACTCCACATTGCACATTCACAATTCTCAGTAATGGAAGGACCCACCAAGTGGGAAATCATGACCATTAGCCATTAAATTCGCATTCAAGGAATGGTGACATTGTTTCGTCATGTTTGGTCCATGTCATAATTGTATGCACGATCACAAAAATCTGGCCTACGTGGAGTCTGCAAAGCACCTTAATCACAAGCAACCCAGAAATCATTCTCACAATCCTTCCTACTAGTTCATGATCGCTCTTTTACCCCACAGCTCTTTGTTCCATTCTCATCCATAATTATAGGTTTAACTAAGGACCTGCATTTGCAAATATTGTTTGTGCTGCATATGGCAGCAAAATAAATACAAATGCATCATCTGTTTGTTCTGGACAACAAAGGTAGCAGGGCACTTAGGTAATCAGAAGACCAAATAATTACTCTTTTTAGCTCATAATGTTCAGGAATTTATGGGAACTTATGATGTCTGTGCTAGAAAATAAAACTACTGGTTCTATCGTGTACCCTTCTGTTCTGAATCATCCCTGGACCCACTTGTTCTTGGACTTTATTACAAATATGGTGGGATCTTTTTAGGTTTACATAGAAACATAGAAAGTGATGCCAGATAAGTGCCACATGGCCCATCCAGTCTGCCCAGTTGGCCCTGGTCCCTATTTATCCTTAATTTTGTTTGAGATCTCCTTATATTTATCCCAAGCATGTTTAAACTGTTCTACTGTGTAAGCCTCAACCACCTCAGATGGGAGGCTATTCCACTTATCTACCACCCTTTAAGTGAAGTAATTTTTCCGTACATTTCCTTTGAATCTACCACCCTCCAGTTTATATACATGCCCCCATGTTCTATTACACCTCTTCCTTCGAAAAATGCAACCCTCCTCTAGCCATTCACAACCCTTGATATATTTGAAAGCTGCTATCATATCCCCCCTCTCCCTTCTCTGCTCCAAGCTATACATGTTTAGTTCCTCTAGCCTTTCTTGGTATGTTTTGTGACACAGGCCATGGACCATTTTAGTTGCTCTTCTTTGCACAGTCTTTAATGTATTTATGTCCTTCTGGAGCTATGGCCTCCAGAACTGAACACAGTATTCTAGGTGAGGTTGTACCAACAATATATAAAGGGACATCACTACTTCTCTCTTTCAGATACTAATTCCTCTCCCTATGCAACCAAGCATCTGACTAGCCTTTTTCATTGCTTTGTTACATTGCTTGGCTACCTTTAAGTCACATGAAATAATGACTCCTAGATCCCTTTCCTTCTCAGCAGCTTCTAATGGAGTGCCATTAATGATATACTGAGCTTTTGGGTTTTTGTGTCCCAAGCGCAAGATTTTGCACTTTTTGGCATTAAACTGTAGTTGCCACACTCTTGACAATTCCTCCAGTCTACCCTGTTACATAACTTTGTGTCATCTGCAAAAAGGCATATTTTCCCCTCGATACCACAGGCAATATCACCTATAAAGATATTAAATAGCATTGGTCCAAGTATAGGGTACTCCACTGGTTACATTACCATCCCCAGAAGGGATTCCATTTACTATAACCCTCTGTTGTCTATCCTGTAACCAAGATCATATCCATGCAACTATCTTTAAGTCCAATCCCAAAGTTTCCAGCTTATTTAACAGTCTGTAATGTTGCAAGACGGCAGTTTTTGCACCTCTATGAGGTCTTCCCATTCTTTAGCCACCTGTTTGTCAAGTATGCCATCAGATTGTTATGTTGTGGACATTTAGGGCTGTTGCAGGAACCACTGTTAATTTTGGACATTTTCCTGATCTGCTGCTAGTTGCTGCTATGGGACTCACCTCTTATTAATCACTAACACTTGATCAGCCTGGTTTAATAGGACTGCCATGACTCATCAAGGTTGAATCTATTCCTTCTAATTAACTTGCTTTAAACCTGTTTGTAACCTATTAAGGTAGGGAGTTCCGGTTCTATTGCTGTCAGGGTCTATAGGTCTTGTTAGCAAATGTTTTGGACAATTCACTGAATTTCTAGATTAACAATTCATATTTTTGACTAATAAACTTGAATTCAACATTAATTCATACATGCATCAAAACCCCAATATATATGGTGGCCCCTGTTATTCTTGCTATCTATCTTGTATGTTTACTAATTCTGGCATGTTATACGATGTGTATTGATGTTTGTGCATGGAATGTTACTTATAACTAACTAAATAAAAGTTACGATTTAAAAAGTTGGAGTGACTTTAAAGGTGGGTTATTGTCTGTCAAATTTTAATGATGTCTACTTAAATATATGCACTATATATTCAATTTGGATATCCCAAATGATATCCATCCACTAAACTAATTTCAAGCATTGAACTATAAAACATGAAATTATGAGTCTATATAACTGAATTTTTTTTCTGTTGGTAAAGTTGATACATAGTTTACAGTGACTTACAATGATAATTGGGCACATGATTTACTACCACAAAAATATAATTAATTCAGAATATCGTCATTATCAAATATTCTTACTGTTAATTATATCATAATTATAATATTTTGCTAAAATTCTTCATATATTCCATGTAAGCTGTGTAATTACATAAAGCAACTGCTAATTTCTATGATCTAAATCTTTGGCCAAGGTCCACATTGATACAGTAAGTTTAAAAGTTTAAGATATAATTTAATATTTTGTGGGCGCTAACCTATCTTAACTAATAAAAATCAGAAGTGACAATGTATACTGTACTTGTTGTGAGTTATAGTCAGGATCAAGTTGAAATACCAATAAACTCCAAATAAAGCCTCTAAAGTATCACTAGATCCGATCAGGGTTTGGATACTATCAAAGTGCCAAGTGATAAATAAAATCAGAAAATAAAAATACATAAAAATTTGTGAAAATCAAGGTTGGCTCTGATGATGTGCAATAAGAACGAAGGAGGGAAATCCTCAAATGTATAAATAACTCTGAAAATATCCAAAAATAATTATAACAGATTCAGTGATAATGAAAATAAACATATAAAATAAAACGAAGTGTCCAACATGAAGTGTATCAAATAAAAAAAGATTCTGGTGCAATAAAAAGTAAATCCTCCAATATTTGTATCAAAGTTTAGTTTGCAAAAAAGGTAAAAGAAAAGTGCTCACAGTTTGTTGTCCTTTCAGTCTCTATTCATAAATATCAAACCGGCAGTTGTTTTGTTCCTGCATGTAGTCTCATGTTGTGAATAAGCGTTCCCCACGAGGCTGCGATGATATTCTGAAGTCCCGCTGGCATCCATGGCTGCGCATACTGTTGACACCCTTTAAAACCTCTGATGTGAAGACTCTTAGAGATTCTTTTAGACAGCTGTCTCAGGTCTTATTAGCATGTCCTCTGTAGTACTCAGGAGTAGTACCTTGAGAAAGATCACTTTGATCGAAACGCGTCGGAATGTGCTATACGGACAGGAGGTGGTTGAGCTCCAGATAGCTATAGGAACCTGTCGCATAGGCTCCGGGACACACTAGCTCTATCCTGCTGCTTCCTGCACAGACGTCCCACGATCTTACCTCTTAGCATCAAGACACCTGCCAGGTGAGTAAATTCCCTCCCCACTTCCCACCGTCTGACCGTGGTAACCACGCTAGGCGCTACTCTTCCTCTCTGCTTCCTCCTCTGGCACCTGCATTACCTGCTCCAAGAAACACCAGCCCCATCCATTGGCAGACTGCGCATCACAGAAGACAGCCACACTGAACACCCCTTACCTATGTGCATATGACCAAGACACCTGAGGGGTGAGTGCATATACATCCTTCTATATCCGTGGTATTAGCCAACGATAATGCACTAGCTGTGCCTGTTTTGTGTTTCTCTCTCCTCCGCACCATCTCCAAGCACACCAGGCAAAGTATTCTGTGAAGGATCCTCTACAGACTCATTGTGACTTTTTTTGTTTGAACTTTACTGTTCAAAACACTCCCCCCCATACATCCCATCCATACCACATCATCCCCAGCTTATTTGTTCAGAACATCTACACCATAGTGAGGACAGTTACCCCTCACCCGAGACGGGCAGCACTACACACCTTGCTTTCCCAATTTTTTTACAATAAGTACCGTGTACGTTGTCACTTCTGGTTTTTATTAGTTTAGATAGGTTAGTGCCCACAAAATATTACATTTTATCTTACAGTATTCCTTTTATCACACGATAGTCGTGTGTGTATTAATATCTGCGGGTTGCTTTGGTTGTACGGTGCTCCCTCATTTTTGTTATTATCTATATCATTGTAAGTTTAAAAGTGTGTAGCCTGGGAAATCTGTCAAAAAATAAAGCACCTCTCCCAGTAATTATCTAATGGGCTGCTTTAGGTTGGGGTAAATATCATCTGATACAAGTGTGAATGCAAATACATGTTGATGGACAACCTCAGGTGCCCTCTAGTGTAATGATTTCATTTGGGAACAATGAATTTCATTGCAGGTCTCATTTTGCATTGTAGCATTATATGCAGTCTCCTAATGGAAAATGAAGGTATTGTTGGTGAAGAATCTTGCTGGACTGCTTAGCACACTACACTTTTGCACCATGTTTTGTACACTTTGTCAGCTACTATACATTCACTGAAGATAAAAAAAAAATCAAACAAAAAAAACAAGGTGTCTAGATAGTTAAAGTTCCTTTCTCAACTTAAACAGGGTAGACACTGGGGCTTTTCAGCTGATAATCTTTTCAATCACACTATCAAAAGACCGTTTCAGCAGATATCTTACCAGTGTGTACTGTCCAAAGATCTCCTAATAGATACAGGACACACTTTCAAAAAGCTACATATATATTTCCATGGCTGATCAAGCCTATTAGGAGCTCCAAAAGATCATACCAAAAGATCACAGACCGTTTCAAAAGATTTTTGATCACCTTTGGACAATACACACTGGTAAGATATCTGCTGAAATGGTCTTTTGATTGTGTGATTGGAGAGATTCTCTTTTAAAAAAGTCCCAGTGTGTATGTCCAAGACATATGGCGTAGATACCTTTAACAAATGTTGACTGGGTTAAGGAAAAAATATTCATACCAAAGTTTTTTGTTTGTTTGTCTTTTTTTTCCTTAACTCAGATAACTATGCAATGGCCATAGTGTAATAGTGTTGCCTACAATTCAGGGGTACAATCTTCAACAAAGTCACCCTCACGTCTTTTCTCTAAAGCAAAACATGCATTATTATCAAGATGCTTATTATTGGCACATATAAAATTGTCATCCACTTCCTGAGGTAAATTAGCAGTCACATGAGCAAGTGTTTTAGACATTGTTGAGGGAGATTGCTAAATAATTATATCTGAAAAGTCAGAATCAAATGTAACTCTGATAGACCCTGTTCACTCTCCACAGGATTTACTGAATGCACAATTTTTTTGTCAGGCATGGTGTCAAAACCTGAAGTAGCTCTTTAGACAATACTACACTCAGTGGCAATAGGGAATAAAGGGGTGATATCATGAAATGCACAAATGTTTTGAGAACTATCAGTTTTCCTTCCCACTGCAAATGATGGGCCGTATCTAGACTCCTGGATGTATAACATATACATCCAGAGCTTACGTTTTTGACTACTGCGCATGCGCAATAAATTTTCAACGTAATCTACGTATCTTTTCCATACGTAGATTGCATATATGCGGTCTTTAAGAATGCATGCTCAATCAGATTCAGGTCAGGTGACTGACTTGGCCATTGGATAACATTCCTCTTTTTAGCCTTAAAAACTCTTTTGCAGTATGCTTTGTATGTAAAGAATACAATTAACTTGACTTCCCCTGAAATCAACATGGTTTTGCCCAGGAGTAATTCCCTCTGTTAATTTCAAACTTCTTCTTAAATCTGGATCCAGTCCATTTATTACATTGCAAGTGCTCTTTTTTCATCCTACATAACCACAGAAGTACAGGATGACAATTAGTACTGCATCTATAGATGTTCCTCATTTATCAACTGATTATAAGAATACATTTGTTTATTTTTTGTTAGATTTATTAAATGCACTGATGACTGCAGTAAAGCTGCACTAGAAAAAAAACTGAAGAGTGCTAAAAACCATTAAGTTATATCAGTCTCTGCTATTATACACTTTCATGTACTCTACAAACTAATATGCTGACAGTGCACAAATATTGCTGTATCACTACAAAATACAGTGATTCC